>VDFB02163426.1:98590-158512 GCA_007258455.2 Sequoia sempervirens
TGGATTCAAAAAATGTGATACTGTTTGGAATCTATAGATGTTTTTCAATCAACCTATCAATTAGGACTTTAGTCATAATTTGAATAGAAAATGAATAATAATCACTTATTAAATTCAAAATAAAACATAATTTATATTGGTGGAAATATGAGAATCTCATTTACAAACCCTTTTCATTTCATCAATTTTGGGTAGAAAAAAAGTTGTCAACCACATACCCATCATATTACCACTTTTTGGCCGATCATGATCCTGCACATACCCATATCTCTCTCTCAAGTCAATGATATGGGCCTTTCATAAAATTTTCCAGCCATACTTTCCATTCTCTCCAACTAAAAAAATCCATGCAGGGCCATTAAAAAAAACTTAAGAATAGTTAAAGAATACCCATAAGTACAATGCTAACGAATCTTCAACTACATTGCTCAGGTGATTTAAAGCATCATAATAAAATAACCTTCTGGGTCTCTAAATCTTGTACAATATATGATATGAAGCAATTTCATCATTGTGGGAAAATCACTGCACTAAAAATATTTCTAGAGAAAATAAAATATAGGAGGTTCATATGGTTGTAAATACATTAGAATCAGAATAGGAATAACTAAGAAAGGAGTGACTCATAATCCTTTTAACCATAGTTTACATTTTGAGAATACAAAAATTTGGAATATGCAGATCATCAAATTAGTTAGGCTATGCAAACGGACCTCATCTTTCAATCGAATATTCTTAATACGTAGTTGTTGCTCTTGAAGGAAGACTTTTCCAATAACAATAGGTGCTCTACAGTTGGTGCATATGGGATTTCTCATGGCTTCTTTAATTGCCATGTTCTCCAAGCGAAGCTTCTTGTTATCCTGCCTAAGGAAAGTGTTTTCATGATGCTCGTGTTGAGCTTGAAAATCCAAGATTTGAAACACCACGATTAGAAAAAATTAATATATATTTTTTAACTATATACTTTTAATATAATAATAATAATATATATAGTTTTTAATTATATACTTTGAATATTATAATAATAATATAATTATAAAAATATATTGCAATAATAAGTATATTATTTATTATAATTTAAAAAGAATATAATTTATATGTATACTAATATTAAATATTAATTTTTAATAGAGGGGGTTTGACTGAACCCACTTATTTTCACCCACATCCTCTCAGGCACCAAAATTGATCAAAATTTTGCACTACGAATCTCAAAAACCCAACTGGTATCAAGTTGCCCTCAAAACAAGTTATCCAACGAATACAATTTTAATATGTTTTGATTATATTATCTATTTGTTTTTTAAGTTTTATTAAATATAGGTTTTTCACCAAAAACAAAACTTTTTGTTCTGTACATGTGGAAAAATAGAAGATTATAAAAATATATATATATGAGTGCACAAGATATTGGAGTCCTTGATCCAACAAAAAAAAATTGATACATATAGTAAAAGTTATCCATTATACGGTCGCATTATGTCTGAATTGTAATTGATTTGACTTTGAAACTTGATTAAAGAAAAAATATTCAATAAAAAACTATCTAACCAAGTGGAAGCACTAGATATCAGAGTTACAAATCTAAATTTGAAAGAATTAGAATTTTATCTTTCAAGGAAAACAAGTTATCGTTATACAATGTACGCCACTTTTTAAAATGTTATTTTTTGAAAAAACCAATTTTCATGGGAGATCGAAAAAGAAGTGCAATCTGATTCCAAAATTTTTGAAAAAAATAGTTTTAGAATCTACAGACAAAATGTGACAAGACTCTAGTTTGCATCATCTTCAAACAAAAAAAGTTAGTGTCCAGTTTGGCCAAAAATTGTAAACCACTATTGTGGGATCACCCAAATGAAATTATTTTCCATGTGAAATTCTTTTGATACTTGCTAAATTTTATTAGGGAGCACAAACAAAAATTCAATAAAATCGTCACTTCAATATTTGTTGTGAGAGATCAACAAATATACTGTGTACTATAAATCTACACTTCATTCTTGATATCCACTTTAATTAGTTGAAATGTGACAACTTGAAACTTACCAATCCTTTTGCAAATATGAATTGCCATTAGCGAAATGTGACTACTTTAATAATTAATTGTATTTATTCATTAGGAGAAATATACTAGTTACTTCACTTCTATAGTTGTTTCACATCTCAAACATTGAATGCAATGTATAGTGTAAGAACAATGCATGTGTTGTCCATATTTCTATAGCTATTTGGTGTAAGAAGTGCTCTTAAAGTGATTCTATAGAATTTCAAATTTTGGGATGTATAAGGTGTAGATTCCTTTTAGAGATCTTAAAATGCATTCAAACACTTGGAATGTATGTACACTATAATATTAGTGAGTTTTGAATAATTTTTTTATTGAAATCCATTATAGTGGAACAATAGCACAATATAATGGAACTTAAAAAACCAAAGAAACTTAAGTGATCTCCATAAGAGATGGAACACACAAATTAGAAAGAGAAAAAAAAAACTAGATAATTAGAGAAATAACCGAAAGATCAAGTCAAAACAATGCCAAACCTAGTCCAATATAATTGCACACCTTTTACCCTTGTGCACAAGTGAGATGCAAATTTTGGAAGAAATTTCTTCCTCCTTTGAACAATACTCAATGGAACACCATGATCCTGGTCCTTATATAGAGGATGAGGGGTGGAGAAACCTCCACAACTAGTTCAACCATAAGTGTCAAGTAGGGAGAACACCTAGATAAAGAGTTTGAACATTAAGGAGCCTAGTAGCACCATGCAATTCAATGGATGCACCAAAATTATGAAAATATAAGTTTTAAATAAATTATTATAACAAATAGATAATTATATTTTTTATTAATTATGAGTTTGTTAACACTTTTATAAAAAATAACATTATATTCTATTTTTAGTTTTAGTGGAATATTACAATTAAAATTTAATTAAATTTACATTTTTATAAGCAAATCAAATATTAAAAGTTTAAAGATCATGGAAAATTTAAATTTTAGATAATAATTTATTTATTTTAAACTATTTTATTGATAAAATTTTAAATAATTTATAATAATTTAATAAGGCATCATTCCATAAAATATAACATTTTTTGAATATTTGATAATGTTTTGAATATAGATAAATTCATAATGTCTTAAATTTAGATCATTGACATTGATATTTAACATATGTATATATTTTTAATAACTTTTATTCATATTTTATTTATCATTCATTTTTTAATTCAAATCCATTATAGTTTAGAATAATACTATTTCATAATACATATATATTTTGTATATGTCCAAATTAATTATTTTTTGGAAACAAGGACATAAATATGAAGTGCATATATGTATTTTTAATAATTATTTGTACTAATTTCTTTCACATATATTGAACATCTTTATGTTTGGTTAGAAAACCTATGTTCACTGTAAAATATAAAATAAATATACTAGTTAAAATATATGTTAAAATCATATTTTTTAGAAATATTTTTATGATTTTGTAAAATCTAATGTCATGGTGACTCCATTTGATAGTCCAACCTCGCTTCAAAATATAAAATACTAAATTGAAAAAAAGGTGAGCAAAAGGAAGAGAGAATCATAAAATATTTTGGATGTAACTTCATATAAGAATTTTTAATGTGTAACATTTAAAAGAAAATAAAAAATAAAAACAAATCGTTAACATGATATGTGGTGACTTCTTGAATCTCCATTCGTGAGAAAGTGATTGCTTCTAGCCCAATTCATTAAGGTATTAGTAAAGTCATGAGGTCTTGATTCCTACAATGACATTTCTTTTTCAAATCTATGTAGTATGTAGTGTCTCCATGGAAAATCTCAAATTAGAACTATTGACTTTGACATGTTTATGGAGTTTGATATACACTATTTTCTTGACATTTATGAATATTAGAATTCTAGTTAAATTCACATTTGTAAATTTTACTCATAAAAAATTGTTGTGTTAATGTTAATCCATATAATAACAACATATATAGACTTTTGTGATAATATTTAACTACCATTAACATTATAAAACAATTCAAAACATATATGATGTTTTTATTATATAAGATTTATTAACTATATAATAGATTCGTCAATTATATTAAAAATTTATATTTACCATACATACATACATAAACATATACATACACATATAATTTTAAAATAAAAATACTCAGCCCAAGTTCGTGAGGCCACAAATACGCAATTTTTATTTGATGAAACGACAAATTATTATTGCTCAAAGTCACTAAACTGATCGATACCGGCTCCCGAGGTAGGCGTTGATGGAGTCTACTAACCGGCGACATACACCGTATTGGCATTACGCTCATAAAACTTGAGTGAATGTCGAAAGCAAAATTCGAAATCAATCACCATCAAAGACTCATTATCCTCCTCCTGTCTTTTCCATCGCAAGAAACACGTAAGCAATTTTATATCCACCACTGAAAATTCCACAAAATTTTTGGCCAACAATTTTAATCTAGCCAACAATTGCACACCTTTTACCCTTTTGTACAAATGAGATGCAAAATATTGAAGATCTTTCTTCCTCCTTTGAACAATATTCCATGAAATACCGTGATTTTGGTCCTTATATAGAGAGGAAACCTTTTCAACTAGCTCAACCATGAGTGTCAAGTAGGGAGAACACCTAGATAGAAAGGTTGAACATCAAGGAACCTAGGTGTGTGACGATATTTCTATATACCTAAATGCAACCAACACCTATGATTACATATGAAAGTAGTGATTACTTTATAACATTGATACTATAAACAATAATAAATATCATTTTTGTTTCTTTAACGAGGTATTCTGTTTCGTGACATGCCAATAGATAAGTAGACATTGGTTACTACTGCAATCCAATTGCACCTCTAAATGTATTTATTACTACTGCTACATCTTTTAATAGACATATTATTTGTCAATTTAGCAGATAAAGCTATTATAACTGTCTAGGCTTTACTATACTTACTATACTATAAATGCTTGGAAAATAAATAAGGCACCCTCTAATGGAGTAGAAGAATATCAGCGGACATACGCGTTGATATTATCCAGTCGGTAGAGCGGTGGATAGCCGCTTCTGGCATAGGGGTTGATGGACTCTGTGAAGCGGCGAACAGACACAGTCTTAGCATTGTGTTCATAAGATTTCAATGAACCTGATTTTTGCTCTGCCATGTACAAAGCCAATTTGAATAGCTTTATGGCCTCCTTGCTGCTACAATTAACATCCACAGAAGCAACATGAATACCATCCGGTATATCAGCCAATCCACAATAAACATCACTGAATACTGACATATTATATTTTACTCCCTCCTCAAGCTTATCTACCGCACAACGATCACATGTCAAGATTTTTATATCCTTCTCCTTCCTAAAATCATCATCATCACTTACAATATAAAAATAAATATCATGGGATCTCAACACCTTCTCAACCCCGCATGCAAGCAAACCGGCTTTTAACGAACATTTCTGATTATCGTTGTCGAAGATCCACTCTATGTAAACTGAGTCGCCACATTTGAAGAAAAATGGGCCAACTTTAGAGCAAGCCTGTTGTACCAAGGATCCACAGTGGTGGTCAACGAGCACATACTTTTTTTCCTGCTCCGCCGTTTTTGCAACTTGAGGAACGAGCGCGCGCATGTTGCATGGGTGAGCCGACGATTGATAATGAGCTTTTGCGCCTCCAGCAACGAGCGGGCATAAATCGCGCTTCTCAATCTTTAATTGCAAGTCGTTACTGGGCTTCAAATTATCCACCCAGTTACATAGAAAATATACCCACTTCCTCCCTCGCAAAGGCAGTCGGTCACACAGTATCTGCATTGCTCTGCAGAGGGGTTTATTGATAACGCGAGCAAGAGACAGCCTGACTGTTGTGCTGAACCCCATAACTGCCGATGTCAAGCTTAGTAATGCAGGAATAAGCCAATGAGTATGCTTGTTAGCATGTAGGAACAAAGTCACCAAGTTTAAAATCTTCAGCAATTTATCCTCCGACTTTACTAAGTTGACAGGAAGAAAGTAATCGTGGTCCAGACGAATAACCACGCGGTTGTCTAATATCACTGAGTCCAGCAATTCTCCGAACTCCATAATATCGCCCGTGATCACTTCTTCCCATATTTCTTTATGGTTTTTCATGAACACTGTCTTTGGAGCCAGTTTTCTAATGTGCAGTACAGTTTGCCACATTTTATCTGTGATGTAATATGCAGGCCCATCCTTTATTGACATCTTGTTTCCTTCCTGTCGCTGCAATTCAAACGTTTTGCCCAGGTAGTCTACAGACACTCGCTCATCATTCTCATATTTCCCTTCTTTCTTGGACTTTTTAGGATCCTTCTGCTTTTTCCCTTTCGACACATCTCCTGCTGTAGTGGCATGAGAGATCACTCTTTTGAAAATTCTACCTTCAAAATTACGAAGCTTATTGTTATCTGTGTCTCTGAAAGACAAGCAGGTGACGTAGGAGCGCGCGTGCCAGTAGAGGCTGCTGAGCAAAGACACTATGGTACAATTTATGACCGCCCAGAGAGGCGTCACCTTCATTATCTGCCATATTCTGATACTAAGTTGCAATGGCAGCAACACACTGGTTACAACTTCCTTTAATTCTGTCATAGTTTCTACACGAATGAATCACAACAATAAGCCTCTCCTCTTCTATCTAATTCCACTTTCCTCTTCTTTAAATTTATTCTTTAGCTTCTCGTACTGCAAAGAAAAATACTTCTTTTAACCTCCTTATACCATAAAATTTCTACATGACTGGATCAATTCTTTGTTTTCTCCTTCCCACTAAAAATATGCTGGATCAACCTGACTTGAGTACCTCTTTATTCTTCTTTCCTTGGCAGCCTTTTCTCACATTTTCACCAAATTTTCCGACATTCCTTTTCTTTTCAAGCAAGGATAGCAAATGTTAACGCATATTTGAAGGATCATCTGAGTTTGACTATCATCCTTACCTGTCATAATTTTTTTAAGATGGGTTGGTCATTTAACTATTCTAATACATATTTTAACAAAGATATATATTGTAATAATTTTTTTTCAAAAAATTCAATATGAAAATAATATGACACAAAATATTAGTCAATGTTTTCTTCAGAGGATAATTAACAAGGATAGCTCACTTCATATAATACATTTGCATGAAATAATTGACATAACAACAAAAATATATTAGGGAAAGATAGAAGAATATTTGTCATAACAAAGATAGAGAGATTTAAGATAGATATATAAAATATGTTGTAATATAAATATACACTATTTTGATCAATAGATTTGCACATTAATTTCTTCCATGTTTATAAAGCACACTATAATGAATAAAGGTTTAGGTGCACACTTGAGAAGCCCAAATTTACTTGAATAAATCTTTGCACATAGCATTCTTCATTCCATCCTTTTATTTTTCAATCATATGTAGATTTTTCATTTACAAATTGTTGAATAAAACAATCAAGGTCCATCCTTGTAGTAATATTTTATCTTACATCAAGTTCAAAGCACAATTCATCAATTTTACTTCTGAAGGACCTAGAAATCAAACCAAAAATGACTAAAAGTCTTTTGAAAACCAATACAATCCTACATTGTCATATGATCTCCAATGAGTTGATGGTCCTTGGAAATTTAGTGGAATAATAAAGCTCACTACTCTAAGATGTCATCTTATATTCTATTATGAAATAATATATATTACAAATAAAAATAATGTGTATTTGAATAAGATATAATTAAAATTAATATTTATAATTTCATATAAAAGGATATCAAATTACATCATACAATCTCAAATATTTTATAGTTATAAAATTTGATTCAAAATTAAAAATATCAACAAAACCTTAAATTTTGAGGATTTAAATAATGTTCTATAATATCAACTTAATTGCCATATATTATTTAAATGGGGTTAATAATAAGCACCAAAATTTGATTACAAACTTCTAATTGAAATACTCTGTAGGGAGGTCCAACTTTGAAGCCTAGAATATAATAGTCATTTTTGTTTGTCATATACATTTTCTTTTTTAATGGTTTGTTCATTTAAATACTTTTAATTGACATTTAAAAATATGGGTTTTTAAAAATGAAAGAATGTTAGCCAAGATCTGCAAATGAAAAACAATATAGACTTCTACAAAGCATGAGCACACAAAAAGTCAAATTGATATTCAAGAGATGAATTCAAGAGTACAATGAGCCTTGCTTAAATAGGCAAGGAGAAGGAAACCAATCCACCAAAAGTGGATTGGATAAAAGGTCAACCGTAAAGATAAGATGAGATTCTTAACCACCCATGAATGAGAGGAAAGACTCTCTCAACATGGAGTGGTGGAGGATAACCACCCAAGAAGATAGCGAAGGTGTCAAAGACCATTTCCTTGACACCTAAGCAAAAGATACCTAAGCACAAACACCTAAGTAGGCTTAAGTAAGCCAAGTGTACACCTATGTGTACACCAACAAAACATTATAATAGTTTCATTAAATTTTGTTAAAAGTTAAGATATTAATTTGTGTAGCATGTATATAAGTAAGATAATTTTTTTAATACATCAATCATATTCTAAATTTATAATTACACAAAAATAATAATTGCATTAATTATAAGTTATAATGCTATTCTTAGATTCATTGTCTATAATTACAAATTTATAATGTCTCAAAATAACATAAGGTAAAGAATTCTAAAATTTATAATAAATAAACTAGTATAAATATCTTAAATACATTTATTTAAAAAAATTAGAGATATATAAATTTGAAGCTATTTCTTTTACTTCAAACCTATTTTATTTTATTTTAGAATAAGTTTATATATATATATATATATATATATATATAATTTATCTATATAAAGTTTAAAATTTTATTTATATTTTCATCTATATTTTGGTTTGGTTATTTATTTAATTATTTAAAGTTTATATCTTCACCTAATTTGTGTCTATCAAAATTTCAATTATAATTAAAATAACAAAATATCTCAAATTGAAAAATTAAAATATTTTCTATCTTGACTCATTTTTTAAAATTGATTAATGTTAATTTTAAATTTATAAAATTAATAGCTATAAAATTTAGATAAAAGATAAGAGTTTTTGTTAACATGCTCATATCAAATGTATCTTGACATTAATAATAATAAAAAACCATTCATAATTCAATAATAATTGTTTATTAAAAGATATATTCTAAATTAATAGTTTTATAAGAAATATTTTAAATATATTTTTTAATTATATATTTTTACAAAATTAATTTTATTCTCTATAAATATAGTGGAATAAAATAAAATCCTTAAGAAAGATATCTCTTGATGTGGTTTACTTATATATATTTAACATAGGTATGATACTTTATTTAAAAGTATATTTATTTTTCTTTGAACTACATTTCTATATTGTCTTATAATATAGAAGCAACCCTTAGTGAATTATTATTTTTAACATAACTTACCTATCTCTTATTCTATCTGTGAGAAACTAGGAAGATCAAGGAGATGAAATGACAAGCACATGAACAATATAATATTGTATTAGTTGCCCCAAGAATAAAGAGCTCAAACCCTGAATATATAGCATGAGGATGAGCAACCACATGCCATAAGAATAGGCACGCATGCCATGGATTGAGGAGAGGACTCCTCATCTTGCAGTGGTGGTGAGTTGCCCTCCTCTATGCAAGGGAGAGGTATCAAGAGGGATTGGACACCCCTCAAGTCACCTCACCAACCTTGAAACCTCATGGAGAATGAGTCAACGGCCAATTCCAACACCTAACTAGGTTTAAGTTAGCCTAACTAGGGTAGAATACACTAACACCTCCCTTAACCATAGCTTAGGTGGGTATGAAGAAATGGGTCCCGGCTTCAAGCCATGGTAGGTACCCATGTACAAAAGTTTCTCATAAGGTGGAGTAAAGGACAAAACCCATGTGGGAAAAAAACTCCTCTCCAAAAGGAGAAACAAAATGCATGGAAGAAAACAAGTGAAGAAGGAGGACTTGTATCACGACCCCCTAACACAACTTCTGTCACAGTGTATAATAATTTTCCCCAAAATAGGAGATACAAAGAGAGACTTGGGAGTCACCCATAAGATAAGTTGTAGTGCGCATAGATGCTCGATGAAGTATGTTGAGGAGAATCCATGAACGCTAAACTACATTTCTCCCTTTAGGAAGAAGGTGAACTACAAAAGTGTGCAAATAATCTTCCCATTCCTGATAGGAACATACAAGAAGAAGTATAAAGGTCTCTGAATTATGCACAAGATTCAAAGACATAGATGATGCCCATAATGTCTTCGTAGAATGCTTAATGATCCCCAAGACAAAGTTGATGTGTGATGAAGATTCGAGACCAGGGACAAAATGGATCATAGATGTATAATGATAACTAGAACCATAAGAATCTGATACTGTCACTATAGAAGCTGAATTAGGCAAGGCATGAGCCAGAATATCTGAAGAAGACAAGGCTGATGCAACTTCAATGAAGATAACATCGAAAAGAAGACGAATGTCCTCAATACTGTCGTCATAATCAAGAAGGAGAGACTTTGCAAACAAATGATGAATGTCTGAAAGGATGACATCTCATTGATCAAGAGGACAAGAGTGAACCTACAAAAGAGAATTTGAAGTAGCCTTCAGAGAAGCCAAAGTCTATGTTGAAATAATAGGTGGAGGAGATTGAATAGCTGCTAATATAGGAGGTGTAGAAAGAGGAGAAATAAAAAGAAATGTTTTTGTGTCATTAGGACAATCAAGACTATTCCAATAATCAAGTTTCTCTTCAGAATCATTGTCATACAAAGGATCATCCTCATTATCATGGGAGAGAAGCATGTCTATAGTGGGATTATCTGGGAATGGAGGTTCAGTGGGATCTCCATATATTTCCCATAGAGTGGTTTAGAGAGTGCGAGGGCACTTAATGTGTGATAGAGCCCATGATGTGTGGTCCCCAACACTTAAACCGATTAATCCTAAGACATGATCATTTCTACTTTCCCATAAAGATTTCTGCCAACATGTAGTAGGTTGAGGAATAAGTCCAAAAAAATGCGGCAATAAATGAATCCATCGACAGTGCTTTAGGATTCCATCGCACCAGGACTTATTGTTTCCTTCTCCGAAACTGATGACAAATGGATGTCATTTGATTCCCATTTTCAGACTAGATAATTACCCCCTTTGAAACTTTATTTCAGTTCATTAATTATAAAATGCCCTGCATAATCACTCTAAATAAAAATACAGAAAAGCGACACTTTATAAGTTAAGTACATGAATTTCTAATAAACCCCCCTAAACAATGTGCTCAAAAAATTGAAAGCAATACCCCCTTATCTCGGGTTGTTACAGAAAATTCTAACATAAGCATAGAGTGCTATTGTGACTACACGTCATAGGCAGTTTACAATGTTAAATGTTACAATAAAATGATTACATCACATAAAGCCTACATTAAGTCTTGACCGATTCAAAATTGAAAAAAAGAGATGGAGAAGATTTGGCAGTTTAGCAAATGTTAATCACAAATAATGGTAATGAAGATAGACGTCAATGGAATCTCCAAGAACATGAAAGTATTCAACCATAAATTACTAACAATCTGTTGCAGAGAGTACAAAAGTGCCAAAGGACTGGAGATGTCGTTGAAGTGGATAGCAGGCGTGGATCCTGCAATACACAAACGTCCAAGATCAAGCTGCAACCTCCAAAGTGTGATGGCATCCAAAACACTTGGGAATGGTCAAACTTCTCCATGCAAGAGAGAAGCACCCGCCTACGCACCTTCACAGATTTCCAGTGCCAAATATGAGCAGGTCAACACTAGGCAAGGATTAAATCGCACCAAACGGATGCAAAAAAGAAAAGTCCTCCAATCTATGAGCCGAGCATGAAGGTCGACGTGGGAGTTTGGGCGCTGCAGGTCACAGGCTGGATCGCGAGCTTCTTCTAAACAATTGTGAGTGTGAGCAGCAAACTCTGCCCAATCGCCATACACCAAATAGGCCGATCCACAAATCTTCTCCCCAAATAGGCTGATCAACTAAACTGCAGAGGCGAGTCATGCAAGGCATGCGCAAATCGCAAATGGGTGCTCACAATAGAGGTAAAAGGGCCACACGACCTGCTTGAACAGAGGTGACATATATGCCCTTGAATAGATTGAAT
This sequence comes from Sequoia sempervirens, assembly GCA_007258455.2. NCBI lineage: Eukaryota > Viridiplantae > Streptophyta > Pinopsida > Cupressales > Cupressaceae > Sequoia > Sequoia sempervirens. The sequence continues at coordinate 110,838 of VDFB02163426.1, forward strand.
CGATCCCTGAATTCTGCGTGCCCTCTTGTTTGAAACTGTGACCTGTCAAATGGCAGGCATGCCCCCTAATTAGTGATCATGCCCATGGTTGCTCAGCCTAGATGAAATAAATCGTCCTCTGTGCCTACAAATTTACAACAGATGTTGCAAGGAAACCCCTCACACAATTACCAAAGCATGATTTTTGACCAAAGATTGCACCATGCACAAAGATTCAAATGCCAGTCAATTCCACAGTAGAGGTTCGGGTCTGCAAATTGTGCAGCAATGTGGTGATACAGGTTGACTCCAAACAACGCCTCAGAGACGTCTAACCATCTTCCTGCAATTAGTTGCACACAACACTGACATCTAACAAAATATAATAACGTTCATCTTTGGCTTGCCAGTGTCTCCACCTAAAGCTCTGATATCATGTAGATATTTAGGATCAAAGAGAAATTATGCAAGCACAAGATGATGTAAAACTCAGTCATTAGATTGATAGAAAGAGCAATCTTAAATAGGAAAGTACATGGAAACCAAGATCTACAAAATGTGGATAGGAGTAGAGTGGTGGCAAAATGTCAACCACAAATATAGGGTGAGACTCCTAACCTCCCATGAATGAAGGGAAATACTCCTTCAACATGGAGTGGTGGTGGATAACCATCCACAAGATAGCGAGGTGTCAAAGACCATTTCCTTGACACCTAAGCATAAAGACACCTAAGTAGGCTTAAGTAAGTAATGTGTATGCCTATGTGTACACCAACACTATCAATTTTAATAAACAACATTATAATATACTATAATATAATATAATATAATAATCTATAGATATATAATTGATAGTGCCCACATGCATATGAGTTAAATAGATATATATATATATATATATATATATATATATATATATATATATATATATATTACTTATATTACTTATATTACTTATATATTATAAAAGAATTTATTTTTCATTTCTATACTCTTGAAATCCCTCCAAAATTTTAAATAATTATTCTAAATAAATTATATTGTCATGAACAAGCAAAATATAATTTATAACTTCTTTTTTATGTATTTCAAGTAGTTATTTTAATTGATTTATTAGATATATAATATTTCTATGGAGTCTTATATAAAACTAGGGTATATTAATTGAGATATTTTGTTATTATTATAATATATATATACATAATTTTATTATTAAAATAGTATTCTTATATACATTGTAATTGTAGATGTTTTTGATAAATAAGCAACAAAACAATTGAAATCCTCAACAATCAATGAGGTTTGAAGCTTAGCCTGACCAAAGAGCTCATAAGTGAAACTTGATCCAAATGGGTGAATATAAGATTCTTAGAAGAATCAATCTCATCCACCAAATTTGGAATATGTTTATCCTTGAGGGGGCTTCCCCTAAAGACTTCAACATAATCCTCCACATCCAACCACTTACAAGAGGATTCTAGAACCAAGGGGGTCACAGTGTCATGCTTTCCCATTATGGGGGACCCTAAAGAATTTTAGTGGGACTAACACCAAAGAAACCGGAAACCTTCCCTTTAAAACAAGTCTTTCCTTAAGAAGGAAGGAAATCTTTGAAAACCTGCCATGAGTGGGAAAAATGTCCAACTCTAAGGTAGTGAAAACACACAAAAGAGGGAGACTCAAAGTGAATAATCTACTCCCAAACACCCAGCTTGGAATGCATCTTAATTTTGATTAGTAGGCAATTACCAATCTCAATGCACACATAAAATATTGCATAAACTAAATGTTTCATGTCTTTCGTGACCTGTTTTAAGGCTAAAAAGGAACCAAGACCATTAGCAATACCACAAAAGATCTCTTCATATTAGAATTCTAAAGGAACCATTGGGAGCCTTACCCAAATAGGGGCCCAGCCAAAATTTTCCTTTGAAGCATTGAATGTGGTTGTCCATCTTTTCAAAAAGAGGATAGATCTGCCAAAGAACCAGTCATGGTACCCTTTCTCTCCTCAAGGTTTTAAAAGGAGAATAGGAAGAACCCTTTAGTCATAGCAGCCACCTACAACTGACCACTAGCATTCCATCTCTTTGAAATCTAGCTGTGAACAAAGTGTATATTTGGATAGGGGCTTGAGAACCTCCCAATAAAAGCATTTTCCATAGCAACAATAACTTTGTCAACCACAACATCAAGAAGAGCCTACAAGGGCAATCGAGTCAAGGAAAATTTTCTTCCCCTTCACCTTAGCTTGGATAGGAGCAAAAACATCAAATATCCATCAAAGAGAATCCCCTCACTCAAGGTGGAAGAGAGTGGTCGCTTCACAACAACAACCAACCCAACAAGGGAAGTCATCACACCTAGCTGCGCAGGGATTAGAGAGGAAAAATGAGATCCCCTCATGAGAGAATGATTAGAGTCACTCAATCTAGACCCAAAGATAAACATCCTTAATAGGCATTTGCAAAACCTTTATCTACCCTTTAGGAAACACTGAAGTCGAAAAAAAATCCAAAGTCTTGTCAAAGAGAAACCCCTCACATGAAGTGGAAAATGGGGGCTCTTTGATAGCTACAACCTTCCCAAAAGGAGTATCCTTCGCACCCTACTCCACTGGGATGGGAGAGGGTAGGAGAAATCCCTTCCTAAGGGAATTCCCAAGGTCATGCAACCCAGACCCAGAGCACACAGACTTAATAGGTGTCTAAAAAACCTTCCTCCACACTGCATGCAATGTTGGAGTCGACTGCTCCTAAAGAACCATATGTTAAGCCTCCATCCACAAAGCCATGAGAGAATCATCCTCTTCAACCTCCTAGTTTCTCATTTATCAATTGGATTTTCCTTCCAATCATCTGCATACCTTTGAGCTTTAAGACGAGATTCCAACATAATATCGTGGAGCATTTCATTCTCCTCCTCAACCCACTCATTTCCCTAGTCGTTTGTCTCATCATCTTCTGACTTACCCCCATCATCTTCATCATCAACAGAGGCACCTTCTCTGCTTCCCGCACAGGAGGAAATGCTAACACCATCGCCATTGCAAGCTGCTATTCTTAATTTCAATTTCAAGCATAACCTAAAAATTATCAACAATATATTGCAACTCTAGATGTTAATAACACATCTATTTTATATTTCATTACAACAAAAAGATTAATGAAGAGAGTCTATTAATAGAAAATAAATGTAAAACCAGAACATAAATCACACAAAAACCGCTTCGGAAGAAGATTTCGAAGATGTTGAACATATTGACATTTTTTTTTCTTGAATATTCCCAATTTACTTTACATTAAAATAAATATAATACAATACTAAAAAAAATAGAATGATAAAAAGACACACCAAACGATACAATAAACACAACAAACAGAAGTAAAGAGGTGATCCAAAGCATACCTATGAGATTCACCACTAGCCGAGACCTGAATTTCATAGTAGGAGAACCACGGGATCTCATATATTTTTAAGCCACTGAGAGAGTGTAAATGTCCCTGTTCATGCGTATTTATCATTTACTTACTATTAGAGAAATAGCAAAATCACATTTAATTATTATTTACTGTCTTTGGTTGGTTCGTTGAGATGTTGTATGGGTAGTGGGAAGGTGTCATTCTCAGATAATTAAATATATATGTGATGGCAGTTAATATGCCGTCCAAAAATTTCCAAACAAAACAAGAAAATATGAAAACTTCAATAACTATTTTGTGGGCGGCTGACAATTTGGCCGGATCGTTATAGATTTAAATCGTAATCGTGATAAAAGCTCAGGTGAAGTAGTTGGGTTTTTTAATTGAGTTATTCTCACATATCTTTTGATTGGCTTTCAAATTTTATTGTATTGAATGGTAGTCTTCTTATTATTCTTGTGTTCTCTACAAGTCTTTTCATTGATCATCTAGAGTTAGTTTCAACTTATCAAGTTCTATTTGTAAAGAATGGCAATTTGATTGTTGGTATGATTTTTCCATAGTCCACGAAGTAATAGAGCAAGTTTTTGGATTCAACTCTATATGTTTTTAGATCACTTTCCTCTTTTTGATGATGGATCATTGAGTGTGATTCGAAACATCAATATAAAAGCATACACAGTTGAATCCAAAAGGTTGCTTTATTGCCAATTTGATTGTTTTGATGTTATCCTTTCTACTAGAACTCAAACCATAATCTCCTTGCCGAGTTTAGAAATTTCCTTATATTGATTACTTTCTTGGGCTTGAAGCTAATTAACCATGTCTTGTGTGCACTGAGAATAAATTCCCTCTTATCAATCTTCTTGTTGATCTTCAATAAGTTATACGTTACCTTCTTTTAGGTCTCTTCCATTAGCTCCACTTGATCCTTAGGTTGAGCCTAAGCTAAACTTATGCCAACCATGTGCACTAAATAATCTTCTAGGCACATCATGCCCTATTGTTCCTTAACATAGGGTGCCATATAGGAAACCAAGAGAGCTTTATGGACATAATCAAACAAAGATAGTATGTTCATTCATGTACGAACCTTTTTATCTTTTTTGCTTCCAATTCTCTATCTTAACCTACTAGATTTGTTTTGTGGATATCATTCACTAGTGTAGATTCAGTAGGGAGTGAATAAAATAATCTAAAAATGGGGTAACATAGGGTAGAGCATATGGGAATATAGCCTATTGATAAGAAGGGACAAACACTACCCTAGGTGGCAAGGAGGAGTGAATTGTGAGTGTGTACAAGGTGAAATTTGGTAGATTGAAAGACTACTTAGGGGATGGAAAGATAACATATGACAAATATATTATGAGGAGTGGAAATATATTCAAGGGAGTTGTCATAGGGGGAGATTGAATGGAAATTAGAGAAGGTTATCCTAGTGTAGTGTCAAAAAATGTCGTCCTTTACATTTGCACTTAATTTGGGAAATTAATGATAAATTGAACCTAATGTTGCTTTGATCTAGTGTTGTAATGTGTTTTACACAGTTGCATTAGGTTTAGGTCCCTTTTAAGATAAATAGACCTAATTTTTCCTCGATTTAGTGTTGTAAAGTGTATTTATTTACACCTTCACATTAACTTTAGGCCCCTTTTTAAACTAAATGGACTAAATGGTGCCTTATTTAGGGTGTTGTAAAGTGTACATCCTAACACTTTCACACTAATCTATGGTTTTATTAATTAATTGGGCTTATCTATGCCTTCATTGGTCCTATTTTGCATCTACAAGCCTTATTAAATGTATTTTTTGGAGATAATCTCGACACTTATCAAATGTATTAGTGTGTGCCCCAGTTTTGAGCCACTGGGACTCATATGCCACCTTAGGTGTTTGAGTCCTAGTCTAATCAAGGACCTAATTTAAATTCAATTTTTGTTGGGATCTCATCTTCCTAGATTTGTTGTCGGCTTGTTGTGTTGTAATTTCAAGAAACTTGGCATAAATAAGTATAAATACAAGGTTATTTCACTCATTTTCACCTAAGACTTTCAAGAGAGCATTCCTAATAGAAATTTTGTGATTACAAGAGTTCATAAGAGTATTCAAGCAAATTCAAGAGCATCTTTAAAGCATTCAAGGGAAGATTTCTCCATCATTTGTTGCAACAAGTCAAGATCCACCATCATGTCTAAGGCATATTACATCAAGCATGTTGTTGAGTTAGCGTTGTGATGTAGTATTCAAGATCCAAGTTGAGCATTGTTCCACATCCAATTCAAGATCAAGAATTACATTCTTCGTGGCCACTTCATGTTAAATTGCAGATTTACATTACAAGACATCATTCAAGGTATCATTGTTCAGGTTTCATGTTTCATGTTCATGTTTCATTATTTCATCATATAGTTTAATTACCTAAATGGAGTTTGATCAAGGAAAACCACCATTCCCTAACAAAACAACACTTTTTCTCTCTCTTTATGTGATTGTAGGTTTATAGGTTGAAGAAAAAGTGGGTTTGAAGCCTTCAAAAGTATCAAGATTACAAAGTTGTAAAAGTTAAAAGAGTTGTCATGAAAAGTTGTCAATGCTCTCAGAAACTCAGATCTAGAGCAAGATATCCAGCCTATCTGCATGAAACCACTGGGAAAATCTTATTTAATCCATACTTAGAAGCTCAAAAAGTTTCGCTTTGAAATCCTTCTCCTAGGAAACTTCGCGACAAAATGAGACACTTTGCAACAATCTAGGTGTATGAGTCCCAGTCTCACTTTTTTTCCAGTCTTTAGCAAGTTCAGAAAAGTCATCTGGAGGTTTCAAACACTGCCTAGAAACCCTATACTGGAACTAAATTTCCTAGTATGGCATATGAGACCCAGTGAGCATCAAAAGTTAGAATTTCAGGGTTTCAGAGCTTGTTTTGACCACATACTTCCTTTAGGTACCTTTTTGTGTCATTTTCCTTTCTTAGTTTGATTTCAGGTTCTTAATTTACTAAGTTTCATATCTTGAGTTGCATACTTAAATTTGCATATCATTGCATTTCTTTCTTTCCAAGCCTTTGCTTGGTGGTGAACCCCCTTTTTAGTCTTTAATCACACCCTAGGACACCTTATTGCAGATCTCTTTCCCTCATTCTATATTTGGATTGATAGCTCTAGGGTTTCGTGGAATGAGAAGTGTAGGAAATTAGTTGTTCTATCTCTCAAGCATAGAGTGACAATTTTCAACCTTTCACCTAGTAGAGTAGTAACAATTCACGAAATAGTGATTATTGTAGATAGGATGGATGGGGGTGAAGTAACCTCAATAGAAGAAACAATTAGAGGATTGTGGATGATTGAACCTAAAGGTCTAGGAAAGCAACAAGAACAACATGAGGAGAAGAGGGAAGGGAGGCATGTTCTTGGGCATGACTTAAATATTTGGGCCAGATCTTGGTTGTTGTGGTACCTCTTGTTCCTTTGGTTCTAACTCCTAAGTTAAGTTTACCTTCCTTATCTTCTAGAAAGGCTCTTCCACTATCGATAATCTTTAGCCTTGACCTAGAGAGGCCTGGGCCAAATTTACTAATTTTGTCACCTCAAAAATTGCTTGTGGCACATGTTGAAGTTTTATTACAATATTGTCACCTCTCGCTGGTGTTGTATGTGAATTGGATGATTCAATTTTTCCATACACTTTATCTCTCCTCTAATCCTTATTGGAGGGTAGTTTTATCCTCTTCATGGGATTATTTCAACTATGTTTGCAAGCTACTAAAAGCTCTAGTTGATTAAATGGAGGAGGCAAAAACCTATTATTATTACTTGGGAGTAGTCTAAAGTGGTGGTGGCCAAGGGTCATGCATTTGAGGTATGATGGAGAGTTCCTTGACTAAACTAATATTGGCCTCATTCTCTTGTGAGTTGTACTATTTATAATTTTAGATGTTTCTTATGTCATAGCCCAGGGTAGGGGAACCATGATCCCTACATTATAGTTGTTCCCACATTTCATTTATAGGTACCTTCTTAAATGTCATTTCTAGATTTGTAATCTCCTACCTATAATTCTACTATACTTTGATCTTATCTTCATCATAATGCTTATTGTGCAATACCTTGGGCAAGCCATATGTCATGATTATGTTGGGATCATAGGCTTAGATGGGAGCAAAGAAATTCTATAAAGGAAAGACGATTCTACCCATGAGTTCATCCAAACACTTGGCTCTACTAGGTGGTTGAATGCATCTTTCAGTCACAAGCCTTTGAGTTAACTAGCCATATAACTATCTAGATCATAGTTCTAGTAGTCATTAAAATACTTTGGCTCCAAGGCTAGCAAGTTCTTGCTTCGAGAGGGTATGCAAACCTCTTTTGGTTATGGAATTCCTCTATAAAAGAATAGGAGTTTATATATGGCCTCCTTCTTCTTGGCTACCCATTTAGAATTAATGATATAGTGTCCACACTACTACATAAAGCCCCGATTTAAGACATTAATTTAAGAAAAAATATTAGTTTTTTCTTAAATATATTTTAAATTTTTTAATTGTCTTAAATTAAGACAATAAAAAATATTATTTTCTAAAATAATTTTTTTATTTCCCTCTTCTTTTTCATTTTCTCTCCCTCAATATTCAACATACATTTTCTTTTTTATGAGGCTTCTTCCTTTGAATATAACTTGCATAGTATCTGGAATGCACATAACACACGAGAAGAATAAAAAAATAGGAACATAAGACTAGAGGCATGAGGAACAGAAGCACGACACTGTGGGCACAAAGAACAGTGAACAACCAGGGAGCACAAAAAATGGGGGATTTCCAATAGCGATAAGGGATTTTTAATCATAAACGACAAGGGGCATGCAAAGCTCCGAGCAAATCGAGGGCATCGTTTATATTCATAGCCATTTGACCACATCACCCTTGTAAGTATCCATACTCTGTAAATAGTAGAAAAATAGCAGCAACACATAGACGGATCAAAAAACATAAAATCGAGGATAAATCCAAGAAGAGACAAAGATCAACCCGTTCAAGATGCTTTAAAGCCAAAGTGCATAAGTGAGCTTAGTACCCTAACCTCAGCCTTGTCTACCTACTTAGCGATGCATAATTTATTTATGGGTTTGGTGTTTCAGTGATGTATCATAAAAAATGAGTCTTCACAATCGATCTTTTATGAGTATTTTTTCATAAGAATCTATCTCTTGTTTTCTTCAATATAAATATATGCTTGAGTCTTTTAAGGAGTTTTTTCAATATGAACCAGAAATTAGGGGTTGTCAGTATTATTTTCGTTATGAAGTAGTTGTTGTATTTTCTCAATAAGTCTTTGAATATGAAGTGGCAATTGGGTGTTCTTCCAAGAAGCATGGAATGTGATTGTCATGCAAAGTTTATCTTAATTTTGTTTACTGATTCAACAAAGTACATGGCATGGGAATTGTAGCCTTATAGTTATTTGCACTCTACCTTTGATTTCTTTTGCACTTTTAGTGATTGGGGGTTTCAATATTGTATTCCTTGAAAAAAAATTAGATGTTGTATTGTAGATCACAAGACGAATCTTGTTGCCTATTTGGCAAAGGATTTTGGCATACAGGGACCCCCTTTTTGAAGTTGGAAAAAGGATTTTCTTTATAACTACCTTATATATTGTTCAAATTTATCCCCTATTCAACTCTGTCACTCTACTTACACCTCGAGTACTTAATAAAACACTAGCCACATTTTTGATCTTGTAATGAAATGGAGAAATGAGTGAAATTGGAGGTTTTCAAGACATTGATTGTGAAGAGTTTCAACCCCAGGGAACCATGTCTTGATGTTCTTTCATCAAATAACTCAAAACATAAATGATTTGACAACAAAAAATTAAATTTTTGAACCTTGCAGGGTGTTGTCATAATAGTGGTTTACAATTCCTGAGAGGAACGAATTTTAGCTGAAATCACATATTTTTAGAAGATATAATGATTCAATCCTTTAAAAGTTCCATTTTAAGGATTCCAATTGAACAGGGTTTGATCAAATCACCTTAGATCAAACCCCCTTGGATAGAACCTCGCTAGTTTTAAACCATACCTATAAATGCGTCTCCTTTACACCTATCAAAATGCTGATAAAAAATCTCTTTTGATTTAGATTTTGGGGATCAAATGAATTCATTTAAAATTTATTTCAAATGATGATGGTATTCCTCATAACAAGATATCCAATGAATATAATTTTAATATGTTTTGGTTTTGTTATGTATTTGTTTTTTAAGTTTTATTAAACATAGGTTTTTCATCGAAAATGAATTTCTTTGTTCTTCACATGTGGAAAAATAGAAGATTATCAAAAATAAAATTGAAAAATATTAGTGCACCAGATATTGAAGTCCTTGATCCAACAAAAAAAATAAAATAAAATTTTGACATATACAAAAAAAAGTTACGAGTTATACGGTCGATGTGTATGAATTGTAATTTGTTTGACTTTGAAACTTGATTAAGGAAAAATATTCAATAAAAAACTATTTAACTAAGTGGAAGCACTAGATATCAGAGCTACAAATCTAAATTTGAAAGAATTAGAATTTTATCCTTCATGGAAAAAAAGTTATGCATTATACGGTGTAGTCACTTTTAAAAATGTTGTTTTCTGAAAAAAATCAATTTTCATGGAGATGGAAAAGAAGTCTGATTTGATTCCAAAATTTGGAAAAAAATATTTTAGAATCTGACAAATTTGATGAGACTCTAGTTTGCACCATCTTCAAATTCCTCACAGTTTAGCTGCTATAGGTGCCCGAATGTGAAGATTTAGTTAAAAATAATAATTTTAGTGTCCAGTTTGGCCAAAAATTGTAAACCAATCACACAGTAGTTGAAACATCAAATTACAAAAGCGTAAAAAAAATACATAGAAAATTACACCTTCAAATCAATCTTTCTTTCCTTTGAAAAACTTTCAAGGAAGCCTCTTCGAATTGTTCACCATAGTTGCATGGAATTTATCACTGTATATCACTATATATATTTATATATTTCTTTTACCTTTTTCTTATCTTTATACTATTTAGCCAATAATCTAGTCTTCTAAAATCTCCTTGTCTCTGGAAAGTAAATAAATGGTTTTCACTTTTTACTAAAAGTGAAATACAAAATAGAATAACTCCAACTACTTGAGCCACTTCCAACACATTCACACTAAACCTGTGTGGAAGTTCCTATCTAAGCTAAAAACTCAACAAATTGCTTTTGAATATTATTAAGATTTATGAGTGACTGATATGATAGACTGTAATATGTGAGAATTTCATCATAGTTCTTGATTGTGTTTTGTGCTTCATCGGTTGTTTCAAGCTTTGCATGCATGTCTTTTCTTTCTCACATTTTTTGCTTTGGTACACCAAACAAGTGATTTCTGTAATGATTGGAATTTTAAAAGATTTACTGATTACTCCAAATTCCTTGGTAGCGTATGCATACTGGAATAATAATTGGTCATTGTTCTGGATTATTTTTGACTTAATGGATTCCTTGATATCATTGTGAATTTCTTAGTGGTATCAAACCCTGCACTTTCTTGTTTATTTTGCTTGTATTTTTAGTTGGTTTGTACCCAATGGTGTCTTTTGTATTGAGTTTGATGCAGTTTTGTGTGGAGGATCAAGTGAATAGGTATCCCATCCAGGCAGCCTTGGGAAAAACACTGACAACCCTACTTTAAGGACACAACAAGACAAATGTGACCTGACAATAATGCAATCACTCCCAACAACCAACACTCATAATGTTGTTCACTTACAACAACTCACACTTATACTCCTTTTCAATTCAAGAACAGTCAAATTTTAATTGCGGAGAGTTGAAATAACACAGTGGGACTCCAATTCCATTCACACATAGAAACTTAAACATGGAAGCTTGTGCAAGAATTAAAAACAATTGTATTTCAGGCTTTTGCTTATGTCAAAACTATACAAGTAAGAGATGAAACCCCTTCCCTGTTTCAGCCATTGATTCCTTTGCTTTCCCTTTAATATGGATGTCTTCCAAGTAATACTTATCTCGTACAAGAACTAATGCACATGCAGGCTTGCAAGCAAGTCTCTTTTCCTTTAAAAGGTCCTATATTCTTCTCTGCATGAACTCTTTGGTTGCTTATTCCAGCATACTGCTTGGTTGCTTTGCACATCCAGACAAAAGAAAAACATTTTCTAAATTTCTCCCACCCTGCAGATACTCTTATCATTAATTGTTGATGTTGTCCCCCGCCAAAATGCACGGGGAAACTGGGTTTCACTTGAAGGTTGTCCTCTTCTTTCTCTCCAAGACTTGGCCTTTGTATGTCCATTCCCCATTGTGGACACCAACTGATGTGTACACTGAATGGTACTCCTGGAATCATGGAAAAAGGAAACTAAATGGTGCTCCTGGAATGAAGGGATGGAGAAACTGAATGATGCTCTTAGAATGAAGGGATGGAGAAACTGAATGATGCTCCTGGAATCATGGGTCAGGATAACCATATGAGAAATGTCAAAAGACAAAATCAAAGTAGTTATTCATTTATTTATTTATGTTTCCACTTTTTTGTTTTGTTTGTAGTGATGAGCTTGGTCACTGTCTGCCAAAGATGCTCATGCATCAGAGTCTAAGTGACTTGGTGAATTTCATGTACATAGAAATTTCTTGAAATAGCTAGGTGGCATGTGCATATTTATACAGGTTTGGCTAACCTGAAATTTGACCTAAATGGTTCGTAGTTATCATTGTGGATTCCTCATCATTATTAAACCTTGCATGGTGCAATTCCCTTACCATTTTCATTTGGGGATATGTGTTTCCTTTTGGACTTTTTTCTTTAGCTTACTTTTTTTAGCTGGGTGTACTCATTGGTGTTTTCCATGACATAGGCATATAAAGATAATAATACAGATGTGGTTATCTTGTATGTTTTGACGTACATGAATACTTCAATTCCTTACTTTTACAAAACTCTATCTGTGGTTGTCATAATTGTTTTTGCTCATTAGAACTTAGTAAATCACCTCCACAACTATACAAAACACTGTTGCTTTAACTTTTTTTTTCACATGAGTGTCTCAAAGGTTGTTTTCTATTGTGGTAGGGTGGATTGTAGGTCTCACCAACTTCCAATATGTCAGAAATAATAGAGGCATTTGGATTGCTAGAGTTTTTTTCCCTACATGTGTTTCTTAATGCATTGTCTTGGGTTCCTCAATTATATAAAACCTACGTTGCAGGGTTCCTACCCATAGGCCTCGAACCTGGTACGGGTTCGCCTGTGGGTATGTGCTCGGTGCGCCCCAAGCACTATGGGTTCGCCTGAGTGCGTGCAAGAGTGCACCCAGGCGAACCCACAGTGCTAGGCGCGCACCCAACGCGAACCTAGGCATATGGTTCGTGGACCCAGGAGTACCACCCATGTACCCAAGCATACCTTGGAGAACCCACGGCCCAACACTTAAAAAGTGGGCCCAAAGTTTTAAAAAATATGATTTTTTTATTATTATTTTCTCTTCTAACCCTAAAATGCCCAATATGAGGCCATTCAACACTAAAACATTTCATTTTATCCTCTCATTTTTCTCTCACCATATTTTTTCTCCATCTTGGCATTTTGAAGGGAGGTGATTGTATTCGAAGGAGATCGATTGTGGAGTGCCAAATAGCTTCTACAAAGGAGATTTAAGTGTTTAAGGTATGCATTTAAACCCTATTCTTTAGTTTTTTATGAATTTTTTCAAGATGAATTTTTTCAAGTTTGTGAAGTTTTTTTTTTTTCAATTTTTTTTATAGATTGCAACAATGGCTAGTAGTCAAAGTTCAGTGGGTGGGGAGGGAAGTCAAAAAATCAAAATTGATAAAGGATCTCCTTTATGGAGACATACCACAAGAATTTCACAAATTCCTGGAGGTGGGGGATTTGTTTGGAAGTGTAATTTTTGCAATGCACAATATAATAGCTCCTATTACCGAGTGAAACTTCATTTTATGGGCCTTGGTGGTAAAGGGATTAATATGTGTGAGGGCCCAAATAAGAAGGGGTTGTCTGTTGTACAAATAGCAACATTTATAAAAGAACAAGAAGATGCTGACAAATTGGTTGCAAGAGGAAAACAAAGTGGTTATAGTTCTAGAAAGAAAAAAACAAACAACATTACCCACTCAGACAGTTAGGCCCTCTAGACATCCCTTCTTGTCTATACCCTCTATGGAAGAAGAAGATGAAGAACCACAAATCACCACCCGCAAGAGAGGTCCATTAGAGAAGGAATTTAAAATGGAGGCAAGAGATATTGCTGAAGAAAAAATTGCACGTTGCCTCTATGCCAATGGTCTTCCATTCAACTTGGTGAGATCACCATATTGGTGGGACATGGTGTCAGCAATAAATAGTGCACCTCCTAGTTTCACAAGTCCTGGGTATGAAAAGGTGCGTACCACCTTATTGCAAAAAGAGAAGAAATCTATAGAGGCCCAACTAAAACCAATTAGAGATTCTTGGGTTGAAATAGGTGTATCTATTGTTTTTGATGGATGGAAAGATTGCAAAAACTGTCCATTGATCAATGTTATTACAGTGTCCCCCAAGGGGGAAATTTTTTTTAGGGCGGTTGAATGTGAAGGAGAAGTGAAAGATGCAGAGTTCATTTCCAGGATTCTCATTGACTCCATAGAGATTGTGCATAGTGAAAATGTTGTCCAAGTAATTACGGACAATGCAAAAGTTTGCAGGGCTGCAGGTGCTTTGGTAGAGGCTAGATATGAGCACATCTTTTGAACACCGTGCATCGTACACTCCCTCAATTTGGTGATGCAAGCAATTGGAAACCAAATAGAGTGGGTGAAAGAAATATACCAAGAGGCCGAGGAGATCTAGATGTTTGTGACAAACCACCATATGTCACAAGCAATTTTTAGAACTTTTCCAAGATTGGAATTGTTGAAGGTAAATTTAATTTATTTAGTTTCATTTATGTCATGTTTTACATAATTGAATAAAATATTTTTTTGCATTATTTACATATTTTAAATGTGTTATTTACATATTTGTGGGAGGGAGAATGCTAGGTGGACTTTTCCGCCTTTGGGTTGGTTGAAAGTTAATTTTGATGGTGCTCCTAAAGGAAACCCTGGGAAAGCTGGTAGTGGGTGTGTTTTAAGGGACAATACGGGGGCTTTTATTGTGGCTTTTGTTGTGGACATCAGCACCCAAACTAATCATGTTGCAGAAGCTGTTGGGGCTTATCACGCGGTTAACTTGGCTTTTAAGATGAATACGAAATGTCTTTGGTTGGAGGGTGATTCTAAGAATATAATAAATTGCATTCTTGGGCTTACCCCTCCTTCGTGGACCATCAAAAAGTGGATCGAAGATACAATTGCCTTATTAAGTAAATTAGACAAAGAGAAAGTGTCTCATGCCTACAGAGAAGCCAATAAGGTGGCTGATTACTTTGCCAATGAAGGGGTTAAGAAGGGCAGGGAAAACATGTGGAGGAAGAATGATTACCTCCATTCTGAGGTGAAAGCGCTTATTTATTATGATTCAATGCATGGAAGAGAAGTTTGTATTAGCCATGATGAAGCGGATAAAGTTTAGGTCCGTTGATTTTATTAGATTTGATGGGACCAACATCATTTTCTTTTTCAAGAAGATTTTTCGGCACGCTTTCTGGGTGTTTGATAAAATATGCTTAAACGGGACCCAGAGCAACTGTAGGGTGTGGTATAACAGAGCTTTGAAGATGGGGGGAGAGAGAAAATGTGTTGAGCTGAGCCGCTTTCAAGAGCACAGAAAGAATGCTAAAGCTTGGGAAAAAATTGAAAAGGGAGGTTTAGTCCCGTTTTTGGAAAAGCTCCATGGTACTGACGAGATGGTGCTGGACTATTTCGCCAAAAACTGAAAAAATGGTGAGATTTTGTTGTTTGGCAGGAGTGTTAAGCTGAATGAGCAAATCATTGGTGAGATTACTGGTCTTTCGACTAAGGGTGTGAAATTTTACAGGGACCGTTGGTTCTCTAATGAAGCAGTCATTAGATTTCCTAAAAAAGATAAGGAGAAGGCTAAGCTGGTTAAGGTAGCCAATAGCTACTTTGATGTGGAGTCCATTAAAGCTATCTGGAGGAAAGTTTTAAGAGTCATTATGGAGTACATCACGGTTGACGGGCGCTTCACCAGGGCGTATGGTTATCACTTTGCCATTTTGAACCAATTTTGTCACAAGGTTCGTATCTCTTTGCCTTTTTATTTATTCTCTTCTTTGAAGAATTGCCTTGATGATGTTGAAAGAAACCCTAGGTGGAATTCTATTATTCACCCTGGTCTTGTCAGGCTCATCTATGAGCATTATCAAAATTTACCTGCTTTGCCTAAAACTGTTGATGTTGGGGATTTGGATGATGAGGATACAGAGAGTAGTAGGGAGAACGACCCCTTGGCCCCTCTAGCTTTTGCCCCTGTTGGGTCTAAAACCACTGTTTCCCAGTCCCTTTCTTGTTAGAATGTCCTTTTGGGTTCTGCTCTGCCTTCTTGTCCTAATCCACAACCCTCGCCTGATTGCCCTATCCCGGGTTTTGCTTCGCCGTCTTGTCTTAATCCTCAGCCGTCTCCTGGTTACCCTACCCTGGGTTTGGTTTCTAGTTTTAAAGGTACCTCGGTTACGAAATTGGTCTCGTACTCTAGGAATTCTATGGAAATTCATTCTGATAAACCTATGGTCAGTAAAGAGTTGGCCCCTAGTGCCCCTGCGTCTGGAAGATTTGTGAATGCCCCTAAAAACTCCCCTAATCAGGGAAAAATTAATTTTGCCCTGAATAACCTCAGGCCTGAGGACATTATGAGGGTGGCAGAAAAAAGTACAGATGGCCTTTTTACTATTTTTAAGTGGACCCAAAAGGACGTTTGTGACTTGATTGGCCGTAATAGAGATCTTAGCAATAGAGTCATGGAACTGGAGCAGAAGATAAGCTAGAGTTGTAATGAGAATGAGGGATAGGACACCCCCGTTCTGGGGAAAAGACAACAAGTACAAGAGGAAAGATTGACTAGGTTGGAGTGCAATATGTCTAAGATTGGCCAAAAGATCAGGGCCACTTTGGAGAATAATCATAAAATTGCCAGGCACAACGCTATTATCATCAATGCTATGGTGGAAAAGTTAGAAAGAAATCAAAAGGGCTCACTAGTTGTGGACTTGGATGCGGACAGAGGTTGTAGTAGATCTGTTGTTGAAGGGATTTCGACTCGAACCCTAGCTAATATGAAGAGGAAGGCCCCTGCTTCTCCACACATGGCTCAAATCCTTAGGCAGGGGTTACAGGATATGAGTGAAGCTGAAAAGGAAGCCGAGGAGTTCATGAACACCTTGGAGTAGTGCTACTGTGGTTGTTTCTGGTTTTTTGGTAGTCCTTTTTTTGGACCCTGTTGTCTCTTTTTGCTGTCATTTCCTTTTTGGGACAACTGTCCGTTTGATCAAACTTTTTATGCTCTATCTTTGTTTGTTTTAACTTTGTGGTTTCAGGTCCCTGTAAAACCTATTTTTTCCTTTTCAAAAACTTACTATTAAGATGTTCTTAGGTTGCTCAAACTCGGTTTGCATCTCACACAATTGTTCTGAGACAACTTGTGAAGGTGAAAGAGGCATTGAGTCAAATGGTTATTAGCAACCAATGGGGTATATAGAAGCAATCAAATTCAAAGAGGTCCCAAAAGGTCAAGGTATTGATCTTGCATGACGATTGGTGGGATTGTGTGAATTATGTATTGGAGTTCACCGAACCTATCCTGTCTATGCTTCGGTTTGCTAATACAGATGGACCATGCTTGGGCGATGTCTATGATAGCATGGACATAATGTTGGAGAAAATAAAAAATAGAAATACAAAAGAGATAGAATGATCCTTAAGACACCTTTTACAAAAGGGTGGAAGCAATTGTTCTTCATCATTGGAACAAGATGACAAATCCATTACACCTCCTTGCATATGCCCTATCTCCGAGGTACTATACCATTAAAGTACTTTCTATCCTAGAGGGAGAATACCACCATTTAGAGATTCTAAAGTTGCTAATGGGTATAAGACGGCATTTAGTAGAATCTTCAGTGATCCAAAAGTGCAGACACCTGTTATGAGAGAATTTGGATTGTTTATCTCGGGAAAAAATCATACCCCTTCTGTTGTTAGAGACCAATACAAAATGGATACTATTACATGGTGGTACCTCCATGGTCAAGATTATATGTACCTCCAACCTCTTGCAATCAAGATCCTCTCACAAGTAATTTTTTTTTTTTTTTTGTCACTTGTATTGTAGAATTTAACACTTAACATTCTTGAATTTATCTTGCATTTTTTTTTTTTTTGTTGTTGGTTTTCTCTCCAGGTTGCAAGCTCTTTTGCCGTTGAACGGAATTGGAGTACATACTCCTTTATGCACTCAGTGAAGTGTAACTGGTTGGCTGCAAAAAGAGCTAAAGACTTGGTGTATATTCATTCCAATTTGCGTCTTCTGTCACATAAGGATCCTCAATACAAGCAGGGGCCAACGAAGCTTTGGGATGTAGCACCCGAGTCTGGTGACTTGGATGCAACCATTCAGGATTTTGCTAGAGCCACTATGGATGATGTGGATGATATTGATGACATACCACATGGTGCTAGATCTGCTTTGGGTTCAAATGATGATGATCTTGAAGTTGAAACCATTGAAAATAGGAATCAAGATGATTCTTTAGATAATCCTTTTGATGATTGATTCAAACACTTGAACAATGAACATTGAATCATGTTTCATGAACTACATTAAATGTAATTTAGTAATTATGATTATTTCCATTTTAATTGTGAACATAGACGTATATGATATCATTGATATGCTTTATTTCAATATTTTTCAACTATCAATTGGCATTTAATATTTATCTTTGGCATTTGGCATTGATCAATGATTTAGTTTTACAATTCTATATATTTCTCTTATTTATATATATATAATGTACCCATACATATCCAAACCCTAAAAAAAAATTAATGTACCCATGTATCGGGTTCTCATACCCGAACCTGAACTGGTAACTTAGTATAAAACTGATCTTTTCCTTTTGTGGCCTTTTATAATCACTCAGTATGCTTAAATAGTATATGCTTATGGGCAATAGTAGAGGCATGGGTGTAGTGCAGATCATTGTCTCTCAAGTAAGGATAAGGAATATATACCACCAAGATATTGAATGAAAAGATGTATATATATTCTTTACTGGTTGTTTATATAGATTTATATGTTGTTGAATTATAGATATGTATGTCATGGTTTCAGTCTTTCAGAGCGAGAATTATGCATGGGCATACGTGACCTATCCTAGAAAAACTCCGGCATAGGCCAGTTTAGTAGTATGTTGCAACTAAATCTCTGGGGGCACTGCAGTCTATTTTAGTCTAATAGTGGCCTCTCCTGTCCATTCTCTAGCCAACCATGGATAACAAAATTATACGCCCCTTCTGAATGCTAGCCAAACCTCTGGATATGGATGTGTATAGTTTCTAAAGCCCTATGAGACACAAGAGGTTTGTTTTTAAAGCAAATGGAGATACAAAAGGCTTGTTTCTAAAGCAAATGTATCTAGCAATAATACCTCCCTTGGATGTTCTATTAAATTAGAAATCTAAAGATTATTTTTTCCCAGGTCTCCACCACTTGCAAATAAAGAAATTTGCAGTTATGGTTCTCTATCCTTGGTGTTAAGGGGTGGCACCAAAAAGTCTAGTAAGTAAACAAAGAAGTTTGTTGTTCATTAAAGCATGATGAAAGTTTCTTAGAAGCCTTATATGAGAGTTCAAAGAGAACAAGCTTGCACACATACATAGATACACAAACACATACAAAATACACAAAAAATAATCATTTATGACAAATGTAGGCAGACTTTCTTATTTTTCAGAGTCACACATGCTTGTTTATCACTCAAGATAGCTATTGTTGAGTGTCACATGAAAGTGCTTATGTTTGTTGGCCGTATATAAAACATGGAACATAGGCAACAACCTTAGAATTTATTTTATACTTTGAAATACAAGGGTTAGTGTTGGAGTAATCCTTGAACTCATTTCACAGATGTGGCTTGTTTGTTGTTTGGGAAAGTGTTACATTCAAACACTTATTTCATCATAGGTTTCTATATATTTTTTGTATAGTTATGGATATTCAAATGAACAATTTTTTTGGTCATTGATTTCTGTTGTTGGTATTTTTTGCCTCAGTTCTGGAGCCACCATTGTTCACGGGATTCATAATTTATGGGTTACACAGGGTTGTTTATCTTTTTTTTATCCCATTTAAATGAATTTGAATGTCATATTTATTGCATATAAGTCCTTGAATAGTGGCTTTTAGCTATTTAGATTTGAAGTTTTACAAGATTTGAAAATCGTGTCATTTGGTTGATGTGCACTAATTGAAGACTTGATGGTTTTTGAAATCCACAAACATTTTCTTGGCAGCTTTAGTTATTGGCGGATCATTTATCATGGAAGGTGTTAATTTTGCATGTTGGTTTTTCATTGTTGTTAATTTGATGAATTGTAATTCAGACCTGTGTAGTTTTCAATCTATTAGATTAAAAAGAAATCTTTTTAAATTGTTATTTTTTTCCAGGTGCTTCTCTTGTTGTAGCATTAGGTGTTGTTTGAAAGGGTGTTGCAATAGAAGGAATGACTGTGCGTGATTATTTATGGCGTGGTCATGATCCTACTTCTATGGAAGTCATGATGGAGGTATTAGGTTAGTCAGAAAAGGAAGCCACATGAAGAAGATAAATAAGTTTTGATTTTTTTCCATTATTATATATGAGTTTTCCTAATGAAACATGATCTATATAGAAAATTCTGAAGGTCCTTTTTGCCAATTGATTATTCTTCCAAATCAAATTTTCATTTAAAGCAAATATGTTTTGGTTCACTGCACCCATGGTTTCAACCATGCTAGGTATATGATTGTGAATTAAATCTTGTTCGCATTCAACATGCATAACTGTCAAAGAGGTATTGTAGGTTTTTGGATAGGGCTCTATATAGGCTCTGAGATAGAAACCCTCCACATTGTGGAGCTTGTTGTCTAATTGATGGTAGAGTATGCTAGTTTTAGAGAGGACAAGAAATTTGATTATTTGGATTGATGCCTTCTTCCTAGAAGTAGTGTATGTGAATTTTAGAGAGGTGAAACAATGTATTTTTTTTATTTGTGTCCTATTCCTAGAAGTGCCTATTTTAAAAATTGGTGTATAGTATTTGTATCTAATACTACTCTCTTGGAAACAACATTGGTATTCTTAGATGTCCTTTGGTTTGGATGTTTTTGCATGATTTATTTATTTCTTTAAAATGGAGAAGTTCACCATATATTTTGGTATATTTTAGCATTTTCGGTTTACCAAAGGTCCTCATTTTCTCATGCATCTTATAAATTTTTAGAGCTTTGCTAACAAAATTGTGCTTACATGTTTCTATGTTTCGTTATTCATGGTTATCTACCAATATGTTGGATGTAGATATTTGTTAATGAAGGAAATATATTTATCTAATCTGTTGAATACATCTAGTGGAATTCTGCATATGTGCATGTGTAAGACATGGCTAGGGATGGAGGGTTGTGCAAGAAGATGAAATTTGAGTTTTTTTGTGAGGTATATTAAAAAAATAATTTTCTTGAATGATGTGTACTTAGGTACGTTGCATTCTCCTAAATGATAAAGTACCTTTTAGGATGCATTGACCACAAAATGTTGATCTTCGAGTAAATGGTATGATTTGACCCACCAATGCTGACTTTTTTTTTTTGAAAACTTTGATTGTTCATATTTTAGGCATATTGAATTGATGTCTTTTTGTTATTACAAGTTCATTATGATTGCCATATAGATGGGGGCTTCTAGGATTTTTTTTGTCAATTCTTCTTGCAATCTTTGTTTTCAACTTTTACATTTAATGTAAAATCAAAATTGATCTTTGTGTGTAACTGTTTTCACTTCATTGATCTTCTTAACTTGCATGTTTGGAAATGTATTTATTTTATTATTAGTAGTATAAACTATGAATCTTATTGCCAATAATTGCAAAGATAATTAGAAGAAATTGTTTGTATTCATAACTCTTGGAATGAATGGTGGGTCTAGGCTATTATGGAGATAGTTTTGTGGGTGGGTGGAGTAATATGTGATTTTATTTGGTCTATTAGATATTGGGAAAATGGCGCATTAGAATTGTTTTTAATTTTTTTTTCCATCAAAATTCTTGCATGGTTGTCTATGTGGTATATAGTCTTTTGAGATCATGTGGTTTTGTGTGAGGGGCACTATATTAACTTATTTGGATTGGAATTTGAAAATGATTGGGAGAGTGGATAATACAATTTTTTCACTTACTCTATATATTGTCGGAAAGGATGAAAACATTATATAGGCAGTAAAATATCTTGCCTACAAGGATTATCTAAAGTAGTACTATTATCTTGCTTTAAAAGTTTAGAAACATGTAACATATTTTGTATTTGGATGTGTGCCCATGTGTGAGATTCTTTTGTGGAAGCCTTCCTTTTGGTGAAGATGATCCAAGCTTTTTAGAGAGCTTTAGTTTTCTATCATTGTGCCTTTCCATATATTTGAGAAGATGCAAAGATGATATTTTTTAGTTTTCTATTCTTATATGGCCATGCCAAAGTCTTAAATGAGTTTTGTCTTTTGGTATAGGAATATTAATTAAAGTTACAAACAAACCAAGTGCTCAATTACTGGGAGCCAATGGTCATGATGATGCATGGTCCTGGGGTGGGTTCCTTTTAACATCTTAAGATGCTACATTGTACTAATTCTTTTTTTCTCATCTCATTTTCTAACACTCTTAGCAACTAAAGCTCTCCGTAGTTTCTGTCCATTTTGCATGCTCTTCATGGTGGTGCATTGTCTTATTCTTTGTAGTCATTTTGTGTTCATTCTTAGCATAATTCTTGAAATTCCCAGTGCCTTACTATTTTATGTTCATATCAATTTTTTTGTTCGTTTCAATTTGTAACTTGGTTTGTTTTAATCAATTGTAGATTACAACATGCATAAAAGAAGGAAAAATAGAATATCATTGCAAGCAATGTTGCTGATGCTGCACCTTTTAGTCTTATCACCATTGAATCCATTGCTGAGAAACTTTAGAGTCATATTGCAGATTAGTGTTCTACCATAGTCATTGTGTTTTGAAGCCTTAGTTTGCATGGAGGGGCATTTTTATGAGGCTCATTGAAGGAAGGAGATAAATGCATTATTCAATAGCCAATATCTTCATGTAAGTACAACCCCAATGCTAGCCTTGCTTAATCTAGACCTATTATAAAGAAAAACACAGTTACAACGTTCCTCGGGCTCATCATGCAAATGGGATCATAGAAATAAGTTGCAGTGATTGTTGTAGTAATGGTAGGGGTAGTAGATATATTTGATGAAAGTGATTTGGAGTTTTATAATTTTGAGTTTCATAAATTTGTCTCATAGAAGCATGACTAGGCAAGTCAAAGGTTGCAGTTTTATTCTTCAAAAGAGGTCAGTAATGAGTGAAAGCAGTTATAGTCATTATGAGGCCTTGAGTGTGTGCAAATGTTATGTCCATGGTGCAAATGCATGGTTTCCATAATCTCTGAGATACCAAGAATATGAAGGCACAAAGATGAATTTCTAATAGTGGCAAGATTTCTCAGTGGTGCAGGAGCACTAGGCAAAAGACTATTTTGTTTTTGAGTTTTTAATTTTTTTGTGCTATCATAAGGTCATTTTGACCATTATTTTAGGCTCTTATGGTTTTTTTTGGTCTTTGGGAAAGAGGGTGTCAAGATTCCAATGAGTTTAGAGGCTCACTTTGCTAATAGTGAAAAATTGTTAAATGTCTGAAAACACAGCAGGTTTTACAAAATTTCTTTTTAGGTCATTTAGAAGCACAACCCAAATACCTAAATTGTTTTGGAGGCATATTTAAGGCATACCACGACCTTTTTGGTTGGTTAGAAGTTTTTTGTATGGACTGTTTTTCCAAAAATTGAAGAAAACAACGTTCTTGTCTTATTTTCTATTTTTTTCTATTCTGGTTTGCGTAACAGTAGCTGAATGAATTAAAAGAGGAATTTTGTAGATTTTTTTAGCATGTAGAGAGGCCTCTAGAAGTTTTTTTTGGCACATTTGATAGCTGTTCCATCGTTTCATCCATTCTTGTAAATTCTGTGTTTTATTTCCTTATTTCTGTTTTGACTGGAACTGTGTAAAAATGGAGTTCTAGGCTGCATTCCCTCTATACCAGGAAGTATGGAATTGTTGGGAACATGGTCAGGCTCCATCTCTGTACATATTTTAGTGGTAGGTGTTATGTTTTCTTTGGTTGCAGGGGCTATGAGAAAAGCCTTACCCTAGGCGAGCCAGTGAAGAGCCCGGCTAGGAAAGGCTGTAGAACAGCGCAAGAGCCCGGCTAGGAAAGGCTGTAGAACAGCGCAGATATCTTGCAGGGGAGAAAATATTTTCAAAAAATTATTTTTGGATAATTTATGGGAAGGTCTTGTCCACGTATGGTACCAAGGAGGAGAGCCCAGCAATCCGTTTAGGAGGAGAAATTTTCACCAGTCCTAAAACTAGTTCTGAATAGTTAGAAACCCTAGTTTTCTGGGCAGTGTTTACATGAGGGCAGAGCACGGCTTGGACAGAGCCAAGACCCTAGAAATCTTGAAGGTGTAGGTAGGGGAAACACATTTCCTAAGCCAAGAACCACATTTCTTTGGTGGTTTAAGGAGGGAAAAGCAATTTACCCCTGTTCAAAGACCAAATAGTGGCTCAAGGCTAAACCTATGGAATAGGCTTCATGCAAGTGTTGGTAGGCTGGAGTCTAAGTGAAGTTTCAGGAAACCTAGGAGGTTGTTTTGGAGCATTGGAAAAAATTCCCTCACCCCTGCAAGATTCGTTCATGTATTGAGGGAGGATTAGTCTTTTGGACGCATAAAAGGCTAAGGAAGAAAGGAGTCATAGCACCAAGATTTGGCTTGGTAGTTACAAACTTGACAAGATAGTGAGGTTGGCAGGAGAACCGGGGGAACTTAGACAAGGTAGAGTTCCTATAGGTTAGGGTGGAATAGAAATTTCACCAAGGAGGTCTATGACAAGGCCTAGTGCAGGAATCTGTGATTGCTTCATGCAGCACCTGAAAACAGCGTGATTGATTCCTGCAGCCTCCCTATCAGATTGGTATCAGAGCAACCAAAGATTTGGGAAAGAGGAATATATGTCAGAGGTGGAGTCAAGTGAAACTCTTGTCATGGTGACAAATGCACAATTAGCCAAGATGGTTGAAGAACAAGAAGAGGACAATAAGTCTTTAAAAGAAAGAATAGAGCAACTTGAGGAAGCATTGAACAAGGTGAAGTTGGAAGGTAAGGTACCAAAAGAAGAAGAGGTTCCAGAGGAAGACAAGGTCCCTGAACCTGATCCTGTTTTGGAGGAGGAGCCTTTCTTGAAGGCATTGAAAGAATTGAGTGGAAAAGGACTTGAGGGAGTACCATTATTTAGTGGGAAAATGGAACATGATTTGGTCATAGATTAGATAGAAGGTATGGAGAATCATTTTGAGTGTGATGGAGTTACTGAGGCTCAGAAGGTGAAGGTTGCTAAATCAAGATTGAGAGGATCAGCCTTGACGTGGTGGAAGTTTGTTCAGACTGAAAGGGAAAAAGAAGGCAAGTAGCCCATATCAACCTGGAAAGGAATGGTTGCTAAGGTAAAGGAAGCCTACATGCCAGATGACTATGAGATTCAGTTGCACAAGAAGAGGCAGAGTTTAAGACAAAAGGATCAAGATGTCAACACCTATACTGAAGAGTTCCAAAAGCTTTGCTTGAGATCAAATGTGGCAGAAGATGAAAGCCTAAAAGTGGCTAGGTATCTTAATGGCTTAAAATGGAACATCCAAGAAGAGATGGCTCTTTTGAGTCCTAAAATAGTACACCAATGTTATCAGTTGGCCATAAAGATTGAAGAAAGGAACAAGAGGAAGCAAGATCAGTCTTCCAAGGGCAGAGGCAAAGGCAAAGATCAAAGAGGACATCGTGGAGGTTACCAAGGTAGAGGTAATGATCAAAGGAACCAAGGTGAATCCAAGCTTACCGAGCATGGAGGTGAAACATCTTCAAGAGGAGGATTTAACAAAGGAAGAGGACCTCAAGGAGGTTCAATCAGAGGAAGAGGAGTAGGTAGAAGTAACTCTTGCTTTGCCACCATGAAATGTTATCACTGTAATCAGCTAGGTCATCCAGCTTATAGGTGGCTGGAGAAAGCATCATCTTCTAGCAATGAAAAGAGAGTGGCCTATGCACAAGAGGACACTATGAGTCCTAAGGCATCTAAAATCAGTCATATAGAGTCTGAAGTAGGAGAGAATCTGATGTTTAACAGATTTTTGATCAGGCAGCTAGTCAAAGAGGAACCTAAGCAAAGAAGAGCTCTTTTTAGAGTAAGGTGCAAGATACTTGGGAAAGTATGCAAAGTCATTGTGGATTCTAGTTCAACAGACAATATAATCTTAGAGGAGGCAGTAACTAAGCTAAAGTTGGAGAAGGTACCTCACAATAACCCCTACAAGGTCACATGGCTGAACAAAGGGCAGAGTGTTTTGGTTAATGAGAAAGTAACAGTAGAATTTTCAATTGGAGGATATAAAGACAAGCTGGTTTGTGATGTATTACCCATGGATGCATGTCATCTACTACTGGGCAGACCATGGCAATATGACAGGAGTGTTTTTTATGATGGGAAAGAGAATACCATCTCATTCAAGAAGGGTGGAAGAAACTTCAAACTGCAATCATTGATAGAGGAAGATGAAGGACAGTCAAAGGTTCCTAACATCATGTTGAGCAGTGGTAAGGAGTTCCTTAAGGACCTACACCAAGGAAATGAAGGATATGTGGTCCTAATGCAGTCCAAAGAGGAAGAAAGTCTGAAAGGATAGTATTACCAGCAGCAGTCCAAAACTTGCTTGACAAATACAAGAGCATAGTGAGTGATGGAACACTAGCAACTCTACCACCCAAGAGATCAATAAGTCATCAAATTGACTTCATACCTAGAGCCTCATTGCCTAACAAGGAAGCATACAAACTCACACCAGATCAGAATCTTGAAGTGGCAAGACAAGTGGAAGAATTGTTAAATCAAGGTCTAATTCAAAAGAGCATCAGCCCTTGTGCAATACCAATGGTATTAGCAACAAAGAAAGGAGGTAAGTGGAGACTTTGTACTGATTCTAGAGCAATAAATAGAATCACAATTAGGTATAGGTTCCCTATTCCTAGAATAGAAGATTTAATGGATTGCCTTGGAGGAGCACAATATTTCACCAAGTTGGACCTCAAGAGTGGCTACCATCAAATCAGGATTAAGGAAGGAGATGAGTGGAAGACAACTTTTAAGACAAATGATGGCTTATATGAGTGGAAAGTGATGCCACTTGGCCTCTCAAATGCCCCTAGCACGTTCATGAGAGTAATGAATGAAGTGCTTAAGGATTTCACAAGGATTTTTGTGGTAGTATACCTAGATGACATACTGATTTTTAGTAGGACAGACGAAGAACATCTGAAACATGTGGAGATGGTTCTTAAAAGGTTGCAAGAAGAGAAGTTGGCAATTAATCTAGAAAAGTGTGAGTTCTTCAAGAAGGAACTTGTGTACTTGGGTTTTGTAGTATCCCAAGGAACATTGAAGATGGATCCAAGCAAGGTGGAAGCCATCCTAAACTGGCCCACACCAACCACAACAACAGAGATAAGAAGTTTTCATGGTTTGGCTCAATTCTATAGAAAATTCATAAGGAATTTCAGTGGTATATGTGCACCAGTCCTAGATACCATTAAAGGTGGTCTGGAAACAAAGTTTAAATGGACTCAAGAGGCTGATAAAGGGTTTGAAAAACTGAAACAAGAGGTGGCAACCCAACCTATTCTGTTGTTGCCTAGTTTTGACAAGTTGTTCACAGTTGAGTGTGATGCAAGTGGAGTAGCAATAGGAGGAGTACTTAGTCAAGAAGGTAGGCCTGTAGCCTTCTTTAGTGAAAAAATCAATGAAGCCAAGCAAAAGTACTCTACTTATGATCTTGAATTATATGCTTTAGTGTAGTCCCTTAGGAAGTGGAGGCATTATTTGTTGCCCAAAGAGTTTGTGGTTTTCACATATAACCAGGCACTCAGTTACATCAATACCAAAGAGAAGCTGAGTAATAGACACTTGAAATGGATGGAATACATCCAAGCCTTTACATTTACCATTAAGCACAAGAAGGGATAGCAAAACAAAGTGGCAGATGCATTAAGCAGGAGAATGTTGACAGTCCAAGAGATATAGCTGAAAAGCATTGGATTAGAGAGTTTCAAAGATCTCTATGGTGAAGATGAAGACTTCTCAGAAGCTTATAAGGTATGCTCTGATTTTGAAAATCATTTTCATAGCCAATATGCTGAGTATACACTGCAAAATGGACTGTTATTTAAGGGTAATCAGTTATGTGTTCCAAGAGGATCAATGAGGGAAAATATGATTCAAGAGAAGCATAATGGCAGTCTTAGTGGGCATTTTGGTATTAACAAAACTTTAGAACTAGTTCAAAGGTTTTATTACTTGCCTAAGTTAGCAAGAGATGTTAGAAAATATGTGGAACAATGTGTTATTTGCATGAAAGCTAAGGGAGGAGCTAGCAATGCTAGTTTATATCAACCCCTGCCCATTCCAAATAGACCATGGGAGTGTGTGAGCATGGATTTTGTGGTAGGTCTTCCTAAAACCAAGACTGGTTTTGACAGTATTTATGTTGTGGTAGACAGATTTAGTAAGATGAGTCACTTCATACCTTGCAAAACTACTCATGATGCTAGCTACATGGCTCATCTTTTCTTCAAGGAAGTTGTTAGGATCCATGAACTACCTCTAAGCATTGTTTGTGACAGAGATGTGAAGTTCATGAGTCATTTTTGGAAGACTCTATGGAGCAGATTGGGAACAAATCTGTCTTTTGGATCAGCTTACCATCCTCAGACCGATGGTCAAACAGAGGTGGTTAATAGAGTGTTGGGTAATCTTTTAAGGTGCTTAACCAAAGAATATGGACATACCTGGGATATGGTAATTTCTCAAGCTGAATATGCTTATAATGATAATGTCAATAGAACTACAGGAAAAATTCCTTTTGAGGTTGTGTATGGGATGCACCCAAGAGGTATTTGTGAACTCAAAAACCTTGGATCTATGGAAAATAGGAGTGGACATGTTGAATACTTCACTCAGACCATGAAAGAGATTCATGAGCAGGTCAAGAACACAGTCACAACAGTAACCCAAAAACTGAAGGAGAATGTTGGTTTGTCAAGGAAGGATGTACAATTTGCAGTCGGGGACTATGTTATGGTCCACCTCAACAAATCTAGATTGTAGAAGGGAATGGAAACCAAGTTACAGATGAAGAGAGTGGGACCATGCAAGCTATTGGCCAAATATGGCAAGAATGCATACAAGGTGGAGTTACCATCAGATTTGGGCATCTCTCCAGTGTTCAATGTTGCAGATTTGATCAAGTACAAGGGATCAGTCAAGGATGTGGATCAAAATAGTCAAGAATTTCTCAAGGACATTAGCAATGTACCTTTTCCTCATCAAGACAAGCTACAAGCAGATAAGATATTGGAGTCAAGAGTGAAGAAGACTACAAGGCACAAGGTGTACATGGAACATCTTGTCAAATGGAAGGATAAGCATGAATCTGAAGCTACCTAGGTAGAAGAAGTATATTTTAAGAAGCAAGGCATTGATATGTCTCTGATCTCTCCCATAATTCCTTAGTTGTTTGTGCTGAGAGGGGGAGAATGGTGCAGGAGCACCAGGCAAAGGACTATTTTGTTTTTGAGTTTTTAATTTTGTTGTGATATGATAAGGTCATGTTGACCATTATTTTAGGTGATTAGGGTTTTTTTTGGTCTTTTTGAAAGAGGGTGTCAAGAGTCCAATGAGTTTAGAGGCTCACTTTGCTAAATAGTGAAAAATTGTTAAATGTCTGAAAACACAGCAGGTTTTACAAAATTTCTTTTTAGGTCATTTAGAAGCACGACCCAAACACCTAAATTGTTTTGGAGCATATTTAAGGCATACCACGACCTTTTTGGTTGGTTAGAAGTTTTTTGTACAGACTGTTTTTCAAGAAATTGAAGAAAATAGCGCTCTTATCTTATTTTCTGTGTTTTTTTGTTCTTATTTGCGTAACAATAACTGAATGAATTAAAAGAGGCATTTTTTAGGTTTGTTTAGCATGTAGAGAGGCCTCTGGAAGTTTTTTTTGGCACATTTGATAGCTGTTCCATCGTTTCATCCATTCTTGTAAATTCTGTGTTTTATTTCCTTATTTCTATTTTGACTGGAACTGTGTAAAAATGGAGTTTTAGGCTGCATTCCCTCTGTACTAGGAAGTATGAAATTGTTGGGAAAGTGGTGAGGCTCCATCTCTGTACATATTTTAGTGGTAGGTGTTAGGTTTTCTTTGGTTGCAGGAGCTATGAGAAAAGCCTCACCCTAGGTGAGCTAGTGAAGAGCCCGACTAAGAAAGGCTACAGAACAACGCAGATATTTTGCAGGGGAGAAAATATTTTTGAAAAATTATTTTTGGAGAATTTAGGGGAAGGTCTTGGCCACGTATAGTACCAAGGAGGAGAGCCCAACAATCCGTTTAGGAGAACTTTTCACCAGTCCTAAAACTGGTTCTGAACAGTTAGAAACCCTAGTTTTTTGGGCAGTGTTTGCATGAGGGCAGTGTATGGCCTGGATAGAGCCAAGACCCTAGAAATCTTGAAGGTGTAGGCAGGGGAAACACATTTCCTAAGCCAAGAACCATGTTTCTTTGGTGGGTTTAGGAGGGAAAAGCAATTTACCCCTGTTCAGAGACCAAATAGTGGCTCAAAGCTAAACCTATGGAATAGGCTTCATGCAAGTGTTGGTAGGCTGGAGTCTAAGTGAAGTTTCAGGAACCCTAGGAGGTTGTTTTGGAGCATTGGAAAACATTCCCTCACCCCTGCAAGATTCATTCATGTAATGAGGAAGGATTAGTCTTTTGGATGCATAAAAGGCTAAGGAAGAAAGGAGTCATAGCACCAAGATTTGGCTTGGTAGTTACAAACTTGACAAAATAGTGAGGTTGGCAAGAGAACCAGGGGAACTTAGACAAGGTAGAGTTCCTATAGGTTAGGGTGGAATAGAAATTTCACCAAGGAGGTTTATGACAAGGCCTAGTGCAGGAATTTGTGATTGCTTCCTGCAACATCTGAAAACAGTGTGATTGATTCCTGCAGCCTCCCTATCACTCAATTTTGAAACATTGCTCAAGGGTCCTAATTTTTGGGGAATTTTGCACCGATTTTGGCAAGGGAAGAATTTAGAAATGAAATTAGAAACACATTAGTTGTTTACAATAGCAGAGGAAAGTGTCTAGATTAGCAAGTCAGTTATTTCCTTCAGCTTTAAAGATAATTTCAAGGTGTTTGCAATAGTTTATCATAATTAGCAACCCTTTCTTCAATGAAAGTTTCTGATTGTAGGATTTCTAAGGCTTCTCTTAGGAATTTTATTTTTTAGTTCTTTCTTCTCTTTGCTCAGCAAAAAGCTTGTCTTGTAACTCTTTTCAAAGAAAATCATTGTAACAACAAAACTCCTTTCAAAATCAATAAAATGGCTGCAGAGTTCCTTCTTAGTTCTCTTGTTTCATTTTTGCAAGAAGTGATTTGATGTAGAAATTGTGATTTCATTTATGAATCCTTTGTTATGTCTCATTCATACAATCTTGGAGTAGGAATCTCATGTTAAATGCAGGTCATATGATGTGTTGAGTTGTTTTGAGTGCATGTAGTTGTGAAGAATCTATTTTCCTTCCAACAAACAGGAGGACGATGAGAATCTAGAAACATTGAATGTTGAAAACCACACTAAAAAATAATTCAAAATAAATTGTTTTTTTTTTTAATACATTTCTTCATATTGAGACAATAATTGGGATTAAAGACATATTGTCTCTAAACAACTATTTTCTCGGACATATTGTTTCTAAATAACTAGTCTTTAAAGAGACAAAAAAACTTATGTTTCATATTGTTTTTAAAGAGACAATTTTTAAGACAATAACTTGAGACACTCACTTAAAGACATTATTTAAGACAATAAACAAATATTTTTTGTCTCAAATTAAGACAATTACTCAAAAATTGTCTTAAACACCCCCTCTATGTAGTAGTGCCATTTGACACATTAATTTGAGTCCTAATACCCTATCATTGATATATTTGGAAAGTTTGAAACCCCTTGCCTAAAACCATGTAGCCTAATCATAGTAAAGTGACAGCTGAAATATAGGTCATATGGTATCTGACTATTTTCATCAGTAGTTGTTTCCTTTCATTTAATCGAACAAGGTTACTATCACTCAAGTCTGTAATGGCCAAAAACATGAAATTTTGAGAGAATGGAGCATTTTGTTGATGGAACAAATGAACAATTAAAGAAAAGAACCTGAAGGTCTACTATGTTTTAAAATTTGCATGCCAATAATACATAGTACTAGTAATGGTCTCTTTGAAATAAAACGAGACTTGATCTGAAGATATGGTTGAGCTCGTACAAAGCTCCCAACTAAGAGTCATACACCTCCCTACTGTGGTCCAGCCCAAAGAAAAAATGCTGGCATGAAGCATGCATCCCTCAATTCTTTTTTTCTTTTTATATCTGCTAATTTTATTTAAGTATACGTAGCTGACTAAAATCATGTAAGTGAGCTTACCAGAGTTTGTCTTCCTTTCGCCAACTAAAAACATGCCTCGGCAACCATAGATTACCCTCTTTAACACAATATTTTTTCATCTGCCTTTCATTTCGTTGATTACCTATCGTGTCAAACAAATTGTGGCTATGAAATGCTAATATACAGGGAAATACTGTATCTGACGTCTTTAGCTTCGGCATGTAGTGATGAATAGTATTGTATAGGCACCGTCAATTTATGAAGTACCGCAGCCCTCTTTAATTATTTTTTTCCCTTCTTTTTGATATTCTTAATCAAAACGTTTGTCTCTTCCTTCTCTTCGCCATCATAACTTTGTCTTTATAAAAGTACAGAACTGATAAGCTGCATTATGCACAGTCCATCGCTAAGCTTTTTAAGCCCTTCTTTTCCGTTATTTTCGCCCCACTAGAAACATGCCAATGGCAAAGGCAACTCTCTTTTTCTTGGTATCTTCTCCCTTTATTATCGTTTATTATCTTTCAAACAAAGTGAGGACCAAATGCTATTACATGGAAATATCGAACCCGCTGTCCTGACACTGTGCACAGTCCATTACTAAGTTTCCAGGCTCTCGTCAAAGTCTAGAACTGATTTCTTACGTCACTAAAGTTGATTCGGAACTCAAATATATAAAAATCTAAGATATAGATTCATTCCAAAGCGCTGCGAGTACATCTGCGTCCATACAGTATTTCTGACCGGGAATTTGAGCCACTTTACGCAATTTTTCCATAGGGTTTGGTGAGTCCGCTTAATGGGGCACACATTTTCATTATACCAATATTTTTAGTCGACAGGAAAAGATGCGTGTGGAAAATTTGCAGAAGTGGTGTGATCATAGAAATGACCCTTATGCCTTTTGGAGTGATCTAGTGTCCTACGGCAAGTTTTAAATTATGAAAATTTAGAGTTTAATTTGGACAATTTGGTGTACAATTTTAACTTTTTTATATAGAGGTGGGCTAAAAAAGTTTAATTGAACAAAGTCAGGTTGGTTTGGACTAAGTGGGAAGTGTATTTTAATTGTAGATATAGATTGTACTAATAATTGTGTATGGAACATATAATTAAGAGGAATGTTAGGCCTATGAATAATTAGAGTTTAAAATAATGAGATGAAGGGATGAATTTTAGGTTCTATCAAATTTTAAGTCTAATTGATCCAATGTCAATGTTAAATCAACACTTGTGAAATATAGGTTTGAAAAGAAGAAAATATGAAGTACATATCTAAGAGAGATAAACAAGCATCTCAACCTTTTTAAAGTGTACTAATTTAATTAAAAAGTCAAATAACTTTATTTTCAAGAAAAGAGGATAAATATAGATTTAATTAATTTAACTAATATTTTAATTCTTTGTTTTTTTCTAACATGAAGTTTGTTTTAGATTACTGGATTACATAAATAAAATAAATATTAGAAGAATCATAAATAGGCAAGTCCAAATTTGCCCCTGGACCTCCTTGTATGTATTTCATAAATAGATAATATTTATTCAAAATAAATATTATAATGAAGTAAAAAAATAATCTATTTATTTGAATAAATAAGTGTTTATCTTGATATTTCCATACACACTATTACATTTTTAAATTTAATTCTATATCAAAATTGTTTAGATAAATAGATAGTATTTATTAAAATTATTATAAATAAATAAAATGTTTTCTTTTTCTTTAAATAAATAAATATTTATTTATTTGATAAAATAAGAAAAAATTATATTACTTTTAAAATTAAAAAAATCATAAAAATATCAAAAGAGGAAAAGATTTAAAAAAAAATCAAAAGTCAAATGTATATTGTGAATGATTAAAAACATATCAAAATATTAATTGCTCATAGAATCAAATTGCTTCTTAAATCATTATGGACAACATATTGTGGTCTATAGGACCTCTCGTAGCACAATTTAATTATCTTTCGACCCAAAAACCCTTACAAATATAATGTATAAGTAAACTCAATTTTGTGAGACCTCTCCTTCGTATGGACACATTACAAAGTCATTAAATTCTATAAACTAGAATATACTATAATAGTCAAGTTGTGAATAATTGCATTATTTACAATTTTTTATGCTCTTTTTCTTTTCTCTCTTTTATTTTCTTTAAAATTTTGTTATGTGAGAGTATGAAATGTTATAATTGTATGCTTACTTTAAATTGTTATCTTTTATTTACGTCGCTTTTGTGTAATACAAGTGTGTCATATAACTAGATAATATGACAATATAACCATAATCATTTTACCCTTTTTATTTTTGTTTTGGTTATGCCCAATCCATCTATTCAATACAACATTATTACTAATATTACTAAATATTTTTTTATCATTGCTCTCAATGAAATGAAATACCTAGTCATTTTCCAAGGTGTCATTCACCTACATAGTCCATCTATAATACCATCTTTCATTATGTAATCCTTCATGAATTTTATTATTTTATTCCCCCTCTTAATTTTCACGTGAACCATTTGGATTATTTAGTGTTTCTTTTCTACTTCTTCCATTTAATATTTTATTTCCATTTAGTATTTTCTATATGGGTTGTATGCCATTTTTTATTTTGTAGTATTGCTTTCTTTATTGTACAACAACTATGTTTTCTTTGCTTCTACGCATTATTGATAGGTTATTTTATGTGGAAGTGAAGGAAAGGTTGAAGTGAAAGAAAGGGTGAAGAGGATATTGAGATCATATGCCTTATCATATAATTTTTTTATATATTTTACAATAATTATAAATTATTATGCATAGTAATTCAATTTTGTGTACTTTACTCTAGCATTCTTTTGTAATTCTAATATTTACAAACCTTGGAATTATCACAAATTATTTTTTACAATCATTTGAGTGTTCATCCTTTTAGGATGCAAATCTAAGACGCATTTAGACCACCCTCAACCTTTCCCTCAACCCAAATGTTATTATTTTCTATTATTTTGTGTTTTCAGTTTTGCTTCATGCATTCAAATATATCTTGTAAGTATAATTGAAAAAAATTGCATATAATTATACTACCATCCCACACCAATATATTTGTACAAGATTTATTTCATAGCTAAATCATCATTTTGAATTCTATTTGTTTGTAATCATCACTCATCTAGGTCTATTGACATTCTAACAATCAATTTTCCTTATTCCTTGGCTTTACTCAGATTAATGAAGAAATAATATTATTTAAAATATTATTTATTCTCTTAGACTTGTTATTATTCTATCCCTTCCAATATTTCGTTCTTTTATGTCCTATCACAGAGACAGAAATCTTATGATTATCTCCTAAATAAAGAACCAAATATACAAGTGGTTTCTAGACCACAGATACCTTCAACATTAGGCCCTCGTCTGAATTTTTGTCTGAAACATGTACACTTAGTGGCATGATAGGGATTCTTTTATATTGAAAAACAAGCAAAAGATTTTTTATTTTTTTTTGAACTGTTACAGAGCTTGTACATAAACCAAACGGTAATGATCGTGTAGATTGATGGGACATTGCAATTTTTCGATCTTTCTAGACTTTACCACACAGAAACTACAAAATCCTTCCAAGAAAAAGCATCTGCTAACGAGAGCTTTTACAACCCCTGTTTTGTCTAATTAAAAAACTAAATAAATGAACAAACATAATTTTTGGCATTTGCACAGATTTCAATACAAACGAATAAAAACAAGAATACCCCTGCCTGTGGCTGGTGGCATGGACTAAATTTACCACTGCAATTTTTTAACATTTTATAATCAACCCAGATAAAGCCACAAATATTTTTACATTAATAAAATCACAAATAATAATTGCCCAAGCTCACTACTACCTTACCAGTATACAATAAACATAGTAGTAGTGGATAAGCCATAAGAGAATTGACATTCTTTAAGTCTTACGTAATGGGAAACGTCCAGTTACAGATCATCATAACAGAAAATTATACTCTTAATACTACAACATGAATGAAAGTAATAACATCTGCAAACAAACAGAAATATGCGATACAGATACAGATTCAGTGTTCTTTCAATTATGTACCAATGATTAGTTATTCTATTTCAAGAGATGGATGGCCAAAGTGCTCCAAAAACTCACTAGACTCTCTTAACAAGGTTAAGTAAAAACAACAGCTTACATAAAAGAGGGGTAAAAAATTATTAAAACAAGAGAAAATTACAGAGCAAAGTCATTACATAGTCTTATTAAGCTCCACCAAATGGTCCAACTGTTGAGACAAATCAGGAGATAATTGACCCCGGTCAACCAAATTCCAGTGTAATGTAATTTAATACACACTTTTTAAATTAAGCAGAAAAACAAGGCATACATGATTGGATTATGAGACGCTTTTGTGGACAAAATGTGTCTCTTTAAAATTATTTCAGCTCTACTTTAGCCTTTTTGGGCTGTTAAGGAACCCTACCATGGAACTGCTTATAAGAGAATATAACTAATGCATCCTCTAATGGAGTAGAAGAATATCAGCGGACAACTACATCGTTCATCTGCAAGGTGTAGAGTGGTGGATACCTGCTTCTGACGTAGGCATTGATGGATTCTACGAACCGGCGAACATGTACCGTATTAGAATTGCGCTCACAAGATTTCAGTAAACCTGATTTGAGCTTTGCCATGTAAAAAGCAAATTTGAATAACTTTATGGCCTCCTTGCTGCTACACTCAACATCAATAGATGTGGTATCGAAATTATCGGCTATTAACGACTTATTATGCTTCTCCTTTCCACAGCAACACGCGTATCTGAAGAGCTTTATATCCTTCTCACAGCTACAATCATCATCATCAGCTACAATACAAATATCGCGGGCTTCTATCGACACCTGTGATGCAAGACGACCGGCTTTTAAGGAACATATTTGGTTAGCATTGTCGAAGATCCACTCTATATAAACTGAGAACCGTTTTGAGTTACATTTCAAGTCAAATTTGGAGTCAATTTTAAAAAGAAATGGTCCAACTTTTTTATGTGCCGATTCTACCGAAGGGTTAGCCAAGGGTTCAGAGTCAACACAGGGTTCAGGCTGAACTTTTGCTTTTGCACCTCCAGTAAGAAGAGCTTGAATATTGTCCCGGTCAGCCAAGATTACAAGCCCAACCGAGGATTCACTGTCAGCTATTTCAAGACGAATTTCTGCACATCCACCACCAAGCGCTTTTATATGGTTTTTGTCAGCCAAGGATTCACATTCATCTAACCTGGATTCAGAGTCAACTTTTGCACCTGCAGCAACGAGCGTAAATATACTACCACTCACAATCTTCGATTGCAAATCGTTACTAGGCCTTAAATTCTCCACCCAGGTCCCCCAAGAATATGCCCACCTCCTCATTGCCAATGGCAGAAGATCACACAGCAACTGTACTCCTCTGCACAAGTATTTACCGATATAGCTAACAATAGAGAGCCTCACTGTTGTGCTGAACCCCATAAGAGCCGATGTGAAGCTTAGACATGCAGGAATGAGCCAATGAATTTACTTTTGAGTCTGTAGAAACACACCCACAAAGTTTAAAGTCCTCTGCAACTTATCTTCTGTCAATAATAAGTTGATAGGCAGAAAGTAATCGTGGTCGAGACGAACAACCGCACGGTTGTCCAA
Organism: Sequoia sempervirens; assembly: GCA_007258455.2. Lineage (NCBI taxonomy): Eukaryota > Viridiplantae > Streptophyta > Pinopsida > Cupressales > Cupressaceae > Sequoia > Sequoia sempervirens. Next base: position 148,756 of record VDFB02163426.1, read on the forward strand.
TATCACTGAATCCAGCACTTCTTCAAACTCCATAATATCGCCCGTGACCACTTCTTCCCATATTTCTTTATGATTTTTCACAAACACGGTCCCTTTGGCCACTTTTTGAATGTACTGCGCAGTTTCCCACATTTGATCGGTGATCATATATGCAGGCCCATCCCTCATGAACATCTTGTTTCCATCCTTCCGCTCTAATACAAACGTCTTGCCCAGGTAGTCCACTGAGACTTGTGCATCATTCTCAGATTTCCCTTCTTTCTTAGATTTTTTGGGATCCTTCAGCTTTTTCACTTTCGACACATCTCCTGCTGTGGTGGCATGAGTGATCACCTTTTTGAAGACTCGGCCTTCAAATCCCTTAAGCTGTTTGTAATCTGTGTAAGGGAAATACAAGCAGTTGAGCATGGATGCAAGGCTGCAATGTATGACTGCCCAAAGAGGCGTCGTCTTCATGATCTGAAAAATTCCAAGGCTAAGTTGCAATGGCAGCAACACCCTCTTTACAACTTTCTTCACATGTGCCATAGTTTGTACAATAATGAAGCACAAAGACTCTTCTGGAAATTTCAATCTTCTTCCTTCCCTCTTATCCCATAATTTGCCACAATAGACAAGCAGTCTGGGTCAGTTCTTTCTTTTTCTCTTCCGACTAAGAATACGCTGGACTAACGAACAGTTACTTGAGTGCAGTTCATTATTCCTACTTTTCCGGCTTTCGTGACATTTTTTCTCACATTTTCCAAGATTCCCTATCTTGTCAAGGACAGCAAATGTTGAATTACATTTGCTTTCTCTTAAAAAAGAACCAAGAGAGACCTACTAAGAGGGAACACCACGTGCAATGAGTGACCCTAGTGTTAAGTCGTTTTTCCATTCTTTTCGTTTTCTTACAGCTTCTTGTTATGTAAAGATAAAAGTTATTATACTGACTGTTTACACTCTAGTCTAACTTTTCCCTTTAGATTTTTTCTGAAGTTCTTTCCTTTCACCATCTTTTTTCTTCTTTTTTCCCTGAGAGACAACTGTTTGATCGTTCTATCCGACTTCCTGTCGAGCGGATTGTTGTCTTTTTCTTTCCTTTTACTATATTGTCAAATAATTGAGATGCTAAATATACTGGATTATATCTTTATTAATTTTTCATTAAAATAATATTATTAGTATTTGTTATGGCTGAGCCAAAACCAAATGATATTGATTATTGATTCGCCACCTCTACTTTCTGTTACTGTTCTCTTTGTTTAGTGGTTTTTCTGTTTAGGTTTTGTTATGTTCAGACTTTGTCCTTGCTCAAACTTTGTCCTGTTTTTCACATCCTTGAGCTCTCTATCTTGATGATGGATCACAGAATGTGATCCAAAACGTTGATTCAAAAAACTTACACACAATCAAATCCAGAAATAACTATTGATATAATATTTGTACTTTTACTATCCAACTTAATAGAAATTTTGAGGCCTATTCATTAAGGTTTAAAAGTTTTATTACAACTTATGGCAAGCTTTGTTATTATCATAAAAAGACGATCTCTTTCTCCCATCCAATCAAGTTAGGGGAAACGTACCAGTAGCCACCAGGGCTAACTTCGTGCATTCGTGTAGAGTGCAAAATAGGCCCGATTTCAAATTTATTTTTTTTGGCTTCTTTGTAACTGATTTAAGACCTTAAAAAGAAAAAAATGGCTTCTAGGTATTTCAAACACGTCTTGTGGAAGTCATAAAGTGAAAGGTGGTCAAAAAGGGGGTTTTTTTTATCTCCATCCCCTACATCTTCACTATTTCGCCTATACCCATTCATTACAAATCCAATTTTTTTTTAAAAACATTGCCTATTACCAATTATCATTCCACCTATTTCAAGTTACGCTTGTATGGGGCCCCCATCAAAATATCACGTGGGTCCGTTAGGAGGTGGTCTCTTTACCATCAACCTCATCACATTAAAATGTTTTCCACGTGCCCAATATTCCTTCATCAAACCATGCATATGAGTTAACCACATACCCCTTAAGCCTTCATCAAACCACGCGTACATGTTAACTTAACCACGGGTTGCTGGGCAGCTTTAAGCCCTAAAGTCTTCATCTCCTGTGGTTTCCTTCGAGAATGTTCATCACTGCATCCTCTCTCCTGCCACCGACTTTGGCTCTGCGACCACGGCGACGACCTTTGGCTGCAGGTAACGTCTCCACCTCTCTTCACCTGCAAGATTGCTTATTTAATAGTGGAATTTTGTTGGGTTCGACGGTGTTTGAGTGCATTTTTGGCATCTTTAAAAATCATTTTTGTGTATGGCATGACAGGTTTGACTGTAATCATTTATATTTACATGTGACTACCAACTGGTAGAAAAATGAACCCTAATGAATTATTTTGTCTACGTCATTGAATTTTGACTACTATGCCTTTTTTGACATTATTCTATGATGTAATCACATGTAATGTGTTTTAAACAGGACATTGATAGAATTTTGACCAAGTATCATCATGAAATTTATTGGGTATATAATAAGATACTTAATCTTCAAAGATTTTTTCATTTAATCTTATATGGAGCTGTAGAAAACGTCTCCACCTCTCTTCACCTACAAGATTGCTTGTTTAACAGTGGAATCTTGTTGGGTTCGATGGTGTTTGAGTGCATTTTAGCGTCTTTAAAAATTATTTCTATGTATGGCATGAAAGGTTTGACTGTAATCATTTATATTTACATGTGACTGCCGACTGGTAGAAAAATGAACCCTCGTGAATTATTCTGTCTACGTCATCAACTTTTTGACTGCTATGCCTTTTTTTGACATTATTCTAGGAAGTAATCACATGTAATGTGTTTTAAACAGGACATTGATAGAATTTTGACCAAGTATCATCATGAAATTTTATTGGGTATATAATAAGATACTTAATCTTCAAATATTTTTTCATTTCATCTTATATGGGGCTCTAGAAAATGTCTCCACCTCTCTTCACCTACAAGATTGCTTGTTTAATAGTGGAATTTTGTTGGGTTCGACATTGTTTGAGTGCATTTTGGCATCTTTAAAAATCATTTATGTGTATGGCATGAAGGGTTTGACTGTAATCATTTATATTTACATGTGACTGCCAACTAGTAGAAAAATGAACCCTCATGAATTATTCTATCTACGTCATCGACTTTTTGACTACTATGCCTTTTTTTGACATTATTCTATGAAGTAATCACATGTAATGTGTTTTAAACAGGACATTGACAGAATTTTGAGCAAGTATCATCATGAAATTTATTAGGTATATAATAAGATACTTAATCTTCAAAGATTTTTTCATTTAATCTTATATGGATCTGCAGAAAATGTCTCCACCTCTCTTCACCTGGAAGATTGCTTGTTTAACAGTGGAATTTTGTTGGGTTCGACATTGTTTGAGTGCATTTTGGCATCTTTAAAAATCATTTCTATGTATGGCATGAAGGGTTTGACTGTAATCATTTATATTTACATGTGACTGCTGACTGGTAGAAAAATGAACCCTCATGAATTATTCTATCTACGTCATCGACTTTTTGACTGCTATGCCTTTTTTTGACATTATTCTATGAAGTAATCACATATAATGTGTTTTAAACAGGACATTGACAGAATTTTGAGCAAGTATCATCATGAAATTTATTGGGTATATAATAAGATACTTAATCTTCAAAGATTTTTTCATTTAATCTTATATGGATCTACAGAAAACGTCTCCACCTCTCTTCACCTGCAAGATTTCTTGTTTAACAGTGGAATTTTGTTGGGTTCAACAGTGTTTGAGTGCATTTTGGTATCTTTAAAAATTATTTCTATGTATGGCATGAAGGGTTTGACTGTAATCATTTATATTTACATGTGACTATCGACTGGTAGAAAAATGAACCCTCATGATTTATTCTATCTATGTCATCGACTTTTTGACTGCTATGCCTTTTTTTGACATTATTCTATGAAGTAATCACATGTAATGTGTTTTAAATAGGACATTGACAGAATTTTGACCAAGTATCATCATGAAATTTATTGGGTATACAATAAGATACTTAATCTTCAAAAAAAAATTCATTTAATCTTATATGGAGCTGCAAAAAATGTCTCCACCTCTCTTCACCTGCAAGATTGCTTGTTTAACAATGGAATTTTGTTGGGTTCAATAGTGTTTGAGTGCATTTTGGCATTTTTAAAACTCATTTCTCTGTATGCCATTAAGGGTTTGACTTTAATCATTTATATTTACATGTGACTGCCGACTGGTAGACAAGTGAACCCTCGTGAATTATAATATGAAATTTAAACATTTAATTAAAACCCAAGTGAGTGATACCAATTAATTTATATGGAGCTGTAGAAAACGTCTCCACCTCTCTTCACCTGCAAGATTACTTTTTCAACAGTGGTTTTTTTGGGTGTCGTCAATGTTTGAGTGTTATGATTTCAGTTGACATTACTCTAAAATCCCCTCTCGCCAGTTTGGAAGCTCTCGACTTTCCTTAGACTGCTCAGTTATCCATAAAATGATGAGTCACAAGCCCCATCATCCACAATATGAACCACTTCAAATGATTATTCTCCTTTGGTAGCACTCACTTGAGTTTTGATTAAATATGGTCTAATTTGGTTAATGCTTGGAATTTAAAGTAAAATTGAAAATGCCAGTAGATCTATCCAGATTCATTATGCTAAGGGAACCAGCCTTCTGTTATGAAAGTACAGGTAAAATACATTCTTAACAAGATACTCAGACTTAATACACAAAGAATTTGCCCCAAAATTAAAGGAATATTCATTTTTATGTGGCACAAACAGAGCCTTATAGTATTTCTCATTTACAATTCTAGATATTAAAAATGATTATTTTCATAGTTCAAGCAGAATTTAGAACATACTATTCCCTCCAAAACCCCAGTGTGGTTAATCCAAACCGGCCAACTACCATCATGATGTAGGAGATTTGCACTGAAACAGGGGTATGTCATGCCCACAGCTTCGATAAGTTAGAATAGAACATTAGTTAGTAGTTCAAAAATTTTGAAACGTGTCTCCCCTAAAAAAGAGAGCAACCACATTTAATAGTTATGGTATTGTTTTAAATAGAAGTGAAAAGCATTTTAGTTTTATTTCAAGGAAGAAGGTATATTGTTGTATGGTATTTTGCTGATAAATCTATCACAATTATATGAATAAAACAGTTGATGTTTTCTACACTATCAATGAGTTGATTGATGAATGTTAAGAATCTAAAGGGATTGCTTATTCCAATTCAAAGTTCTTATATTTCCCATGTTTCTCACTTGAATTGAGGCAGAGCAGAACTCCATCATTATCGTTAGTTCCCATTCTCTCTCTCAGCATAAGGAGAGATTTCCATAAAATTGTTTTTAAGGGATATGTAGCATGCAGTTGAGTATGCAATTTCGAGTACAATGAGAAAATAACTCTTATCTTCCTTGAGACCTTACACACATATTCAAATTAGTGTTGAATGTATAATTCATCAAACAGATACTCCATCTACAACGACATAGGAAATAAAAACGTGCTTATGTAGGTACCCCAACCCCTTTCCAAAATTCCACTATCTATTATATCAATCTCTCCAAATCCCATCCAGAAACCCACATATCCTAAATAGTAAAAATACTCCAAATTCTTCAATTACCCTGACAAGACCATCTCCAAACAAATGTTATTCAAGCCCTAAATTTTATGAAAATGTTATAAAACCCCCAACATTCATCAATATCAAGGAACCCCCAACTAAATGTCACTAGCTAAGAATATTCAACGAACTGGAACACACACGGCCTATTGTGATGGAGACACTAAAGACCTGAAGCACACATCACATATACAGTAAAGTTGGAATATGTACATGTTGAGTACAAAATAGTTACATACATGGGTAATGTGGTGTTTGATACTTGAGCATGTTTTATTGGTTGTAAGCTTGGAATATTATGATTTAGAATTATATATTATTATAATATAAAAATATCAATAAATATAAAAATAAATATAAATATAAAAAATATCAATAAACATCATAACATTCCACTTTATCCAAATATTTGTTTCTAATTTCATTTTGGATGGACCAGCAATGACTCAGAGATCTAAACCCATGAATAGGATGAAAGGAACCTTATTCATATCCTTAAATTTTACACTACAAATAAATAATATTGTAAAATTCAATGTTGCACTAGAAAATCATTAAACATATTTAACAACTAGAAAATCATTAAACAAGGATCATATTTCAATTCACATATGCTCTACCACTAACTCATGAATTCTGGCCTCTTTTGTTTATGAGATGTTATCCTTTTCAACATATAATCCAGAGATAATCATCATTGCAGCAAAGCACCATACATATCTTGTCTTTCCCCAAGCAACTTTAGTCTCTGGCCAATATCCAAAGCTATTAGGTTCTTCTAACTTTCATTATTGTTGTTGGTAAATAAAGGATTTTGTTTTAGCTTATATCCAAGTATGAAATAAACATTCGTTCTCCTCTAAGCTCAAGGTAGTTGCATAAAGATTTTCCCCCATAGGTACTTTCTCTTTATTCAATGCAAACTTTTATTGTACCTTCCTTCCAAACCTTAGAATTATACAATCATGGAAACATGAATTACTATGCATATTACCAAACTCAAATTACAAAAAGACAAATACTGATCAAAACATATTCCCAATCAAACACTTCTTAAGGTTCTGGATAAAGTATGTTAACCTGTTTTGAGTCTTCACATTGACAATAGCTTGTTATACGATCATCCATGATTCTATTTTGGTGATATTTTATAAGCATAATGAGCAAAAACATCCTTATGGCATACATGATAAAAGAAAATCATGATGAATTAGGCTTTGAACAAATCCATTTGCCAAGTTCCTACTTGATATCTATAGAAGATTGTGTGTATACACACACACACACACACACACACACACATATATATATATGTATATATATATGTATATATATGGATAATAAAGGTGAAAATGGCATGGACCTTAACATATGTAATATGATATATATATATATATAAGATTATATATTTATATATATTTATATGTATAATCTTATATGGATAATAATGGTGAAAATGAGGAAGAAAACTGCAGGAGATGAAGACTTTAGGGCTTAAAGCTGACCAACAACCCGCGGTTTTAAGTTAACACGTACGCGTGGTTTGATGAAGGCTTAAGGGGTACGTGGTTAACTCATATGCATGGTTTGATAAAGGAATATGGGGCACGTGGAGAACATTTTAATGTGATGAGGTTGATGGTAAAGGAACCACCTCCTAACGGACCCACGTGATATTTTGATGGGGCCCCCATATAAGCGTAACTTGAAATAGGTGAAATGATAATTGGTAATAGGAAATTTTGCATTCAACACACCATTGTTTGGCAGGAAAATACAAATGTGAAATTCAATCACCACAATTCAATGCATTCAATATACACATTCTAATGATTTTATAAGAGGCAATTTCCAGTGTCATTTTCAGTATGAATTTGCATATGCTTTCATAGCATATCCTCTACAAAACTCAGGCATAGATGGCCACTACAAAATGAAATGACAAATTGTTTCCCACAAAAAATTCAAATTTGAAACTCACCCACCACAATTCAATGCATTGAATTTACCCATTCAAATGATTTTTTAAGAGGGAATTTCTACGGTCATTTTCATTATGAATTCCCCCCTACTTTCACTGAATATCCTCTGTAGACTTCAAAGCTTACTAAGGAAACTTTGGCACATTCCTCTTAAAATGGAGCTTATTCATGTTGGTACACCCAGAATAAGTAAATTCATGTTTTTATTTATCAGTATACCGGATTTACATTTATGTTGTCTGTTTCATTGTTCAATAAACTCTTTTATAATTATGTACTCAGTGTCTACATTATTTTCCACTAATTTTATGAGTTTCAATAATTAGATTACATATTTGTATATACATATACATATACATGTACATGTATATGTATATACATATACATATACATGTACATGTATATGTATATGTATATACATAGACATGTATATTTATATAGATATTCATATATTTATTGAAAGTTGTGGCACGAAGTATATGCACAATACACACTGTCAAATAAATTCATGCAACGGTTGTCACTAAATATATGTATATTTATATAGATGTACATGTATATGCATATAGATATACATGTATAGACATACATATATATGTATATATATGTCCATTCTATTGCACTCTGCCATATATGTTGCCATCATATGTACAATACACACTATTATTTTCAACTTCATACCAAGGATCAAAACATTGTGGATTTTAATGCTCCAATCAAAACTCTTATTGTTGTTCATGCAATATTGTAAGGATGATTTGATGTGGGAATGTTACGAGTATCGAGTACTACCCCCGTTAATTACAATTATTTTACAGGCAAGCAGGAGCGTGGAGAGGTGAATCAAGCATGTGGATTATCAACATACCAACAAAGCCGTGTTTGTTAACACAACAAACTCTATAGGGACATTTTTCTCTGAATGCTTCATGATATGTTTACATTTTCTGGTATACACATGTTCATAAATAAATACTTTTCTTATCAGATGCTTATTTCATTGGAGGAATATTTTTATTGGCATTGGTCTCTTAATGGAAAGAATGCAAGGACTTATCCGCAATCAACACAAGACATTCAACGTTAATGATAGGTAAATTCTATGACTTTACTTTGGCAATGACCTAGTAATACTGAAAAATGTGTCTTTTTATATATATGGTTGAAAGTTAGATGAAATGAGCAATAGTATATAGTAATTATGAGATTAGTTAGTATTAGATTAATTATATGTCTGCATGTATATACATATATATATATATTGATAGGTATATATATACATACATATATATGGTTATGCATATATGTATGTACATATATAGCTATATATATATGTGTGTGTGTGTGCCTATGTGTATATATATAATTAATCTGATAATTAACATGTAGTTCCATTAATTTTTGATACTAATAATTGATAAGAGTATATCATCGTCTTCATATGCCTTCATCAAACCACGTGTATGGGTTTGCGTAACAAAGTTTTGTGATTATTTTTTATTGACAAAGACTAAAACATAGTGTAATTAGTGAGAACACAGAAAATAGAAGGCTGAAAACATCATCAAACATAGAAGGCATACAAATTTGAGGTTCCAATAACAAACAATAGTAGCATTAGGAAATTTTATAATCATATCATAGTTATATTTTGAATCAAACTGCAATAATTGATTGGGTGGTGCGAGAGAAAAACATGGCTTGAGCATACTTGAAACATAATTACATCAGCATTATCAAATCTTATAATCATATCACAGTTATAACTTTAAGTAGATAAATAGATCTGATTTGCAAACCAGATTACCAAATTATACTGCTACATCTATCAAAAAAAAAATTGAATATGGACACCATCAACTGTCCATATTTCTAGGAAAAGGTGGCGGTGTGATATATCCGCCAGTAGTTGAGTCAGGTCCACTTGTAGGAGGTGATACTTGGTTAATACCTCCTTGAAGGCATGTTGCTATTTGAGCAAGTAATGTCCGGCTTGCATCAGCAATCAATCCCATTTGTTGTGAGCCACTCCCAACCTACATTTTTTGGTGGCTATAAAGGCTGGTGTCAAAATGCTCATCATATCAAGCAAGATAAGATGAT
>VDFB02163428.1:0-14819 GCA_007258455.2 Sequoia sempervirens
CGTTTATGCTTATGCTTTCTGTTGTTATGATTTCACATTGTTAGACCTATGATGCTTTGTTGGATATTTTGATCGCTGGTCTTGAGCGATAGTGGATTATTTTGTGACATGATGATACTTGTTTGATGATTATTGATTTCAGACATGATTGGATATAGTTTAGATGTTTTATTATCAGTTGATTATTACTATGTATATGTTATGATGGACTAACAGCTATTTATTTCATCAGTTTGATGTGAAGTGTATTGGTGTGGAGAACGGAATCGCATCACTCGCTTGTGAGTGCCTGGTGATATCTGTGATTTTCTCCGCACGGTGTGCCTGTTTAATGCTTTATATTTATATATATGTATGCACGTTATTTGCTTGGTTGCAGGAATTTACAGGTACATGACACTGACTCTACCTGGGTACTCAGGTCTGAGCGTGTCAAGACTCAACGGATACGTTGATTGGGAGATAGTAGTTTGGTTTACCCTAGTCTAGCCTTTAACCCTAGTCTTAGTACTTTGTCTGTTTTAGTTCAGAGTCATAGGTTTGTATCATCATTTTCTATTTGAATAAATTGTTGAAAATTAAATATTGGTTAATTTTAATGTTAGTTTATTGTGCTTTAATTATTGGTATTTAAATTAATGTTTAAATGTGGTAGAAATTACTTGCTTAATAATTTAATTCATTAATTAGCTTATTTGGTTAAATGGTTGATCTTAAAATATTAAACTGATTTAATTAAATAAATAAATTAATTAAATTAAATTATTAAGTGTAAATTATATTGCATTTGAAAATTGTAAAATAAATAAATAGAAAATAAAAATGCATATAAATTAAAATTGAATTTAAAAAAAAAAAATTAAATTAAATAAACATTTGCATGCAAATTGGAAATTGAAATTGCAAAAGTTATCCGACAAGTGGTTGAGATAATTTTTCATCTTCTCGACATGTGTGCAAGTTCCATTAATTGGGTTTGTTGAGAAATTTCACGGAGGTAATATTGGATCTGGGAATTTCATAGAGGGTGTCTTTTTCATTCACAAGAAATTGGTTTTGGCTCTATAAAAAAAAATTCTTGGTAAATACTTTTTGATACTCTGTTGCAAATTTGTGGAAGATCTTTGGCTTTTGGTTGATTTTGGAATTGGAAGATTTTTGGCTTTGGTTTGTTCTGGAATTGGTTCTCGGGGAGGAATTGGTAGCTACAAGCAATAGAGGTTACAAGGATTTCTTCACCAGGAAGCAAAGGAAATCAGGTAATCCTCTTGTATTTATTTTATTTAGTTTTGGAAAAGAAAGCTTCTGTAGATATTTGTTGTGTGAATTCATGATGGCTTCAGGAAAGCTTCTGTTTTAAAAAAAAATTCTCTGTAGAAAGTATTTTAAATTTGTAAAGGGAAATATTTGTTTAAAAAGGAAAATGATTCTTCAAGGAATAATTTGGGTTTTGAAACAAAATGTTTGTGCGTGATTTCATTTAAAAATCCTGAGGAAATTTGATTTTCTTTTTAATTTCCCCAATACAGTTTAATATTATTACTTCTCTGTTAAAACAAAAACCCCATTGAAATTTTAATATATATATATATATATGTATATATATATATTGAATTTCATATATAAATTGTATTGTGAAAACAATGTAAATGTGATTTAATTGAATATTTGTTTTTAAATTCGCCGCCGTACGGACGAAATTACCAGATTGAAGTTTTGTTTTGTTTTATTTTTAAATAAGGGTTATTACTATTATAATTCACAGGGTTTTAAATTCTTTTTGCAAAAGAAATTTTGTTTCATGTTATGGAGACTGTATATGAAATTATAAGGTTATTTTGATTATGGGGGGGCCGCGGGGGTTTTCCCCACAGTCGCCGCCCCTAAGGGAGGCGATAGTGGGAGGTGGCTGCGGCCGCTCCCACAGCCGCCGCCCCTAAGGGAGGCGACGGTGGGAGTAGCTCCCACCGCCTCCGCCGTGTACAGGCCGGCTCGGCTGCGGCCGATGCTTGCCGAAACCCTTATCGTGGCCAAGTACAGGCTGCGATTTTGTAAGAAAAAAAAACTTTGATATTTTTAGATTTTAATTCCATACGGATTTTGTTAATAAGTTTAAAAGTAAAATTTAAATGAGTAAAATTTTTTAATTCGGATTTTAATTTAATGAATATATATATATTTATATATATATTTGTTGGAATTAAATATGGTATTTTTACATTAATATTTATATTTAAAACATGTATATTTGTTTAAATATAGATATTTGTATAAATTATGAATTGTATTAAATTAGAAAATATAAATTTCGTTATTTTAAAATTGTATGAGAAAATTGAAAATTGTGGAAATATAGAAAATGATTTTTATGCAAATTTGTGAAAATTAGAAAAGTGAATTAAAAGAAAACAATCACATATGGATTTAGTATATCCAAATGATAGATGTATATTTCCATTTGCTTTAAATTGTTTTTTTTTTTTTTTTGTGATTGGGCAAATGGGATAGTCTTTAATGATCAAGTCTTCCAGACCAAATTGTTAAACGGGGAATTGTGATTGTTAAGTTAAATTATGTTGTTAACTAAGGATGTGTACATGACTTTGCGTAGTGGTATGATACTTATGTTATAAACAATGATTGATGTCCGCTTTATCGTGATTGATCTTTTATATGGATTTCAGTTGTATGTACACCTTATAAACCTTAGTTAGAGAACATAGATTTCCATGTTATGTTTAGGGGAGTGGCTATTTGTAAGGGCCGACACATAAAGTGGTGTCAGGGTAACTTACAAATAGTTTGTAAGTCAGTGAAAACTAAAGAACACAGTAGATAGATTAAAAACACTTAACAAGATATTTTGCCTCTCTTATGACTCTTGAGCTACTTCAGTCATGAGTATAAGATGAGAAGGCCTGGAATGGCAAATCGGTGTCTTGTTTCCTTAAGAGGCATTCGATTCCGCAACAGTTTGCAATAGGGGCCGGGTTTCGTAAGAGGTTACCAGGGTAACCCAAGGATTGGGGGCCGGAACCTAGGAAGAAACACCAAGGTAACCTTGCATCAAGCAGATGACACTCCACCTAGAATGCTTAATCCTTGTATTTAGAAATTCATTCAATTGTCAAAATCGGAAGCAAATGTAACCAATAGATTGTTTGTACTAGTGTCTAGGGTTAGTAGATTGTGGGCCAGGGTAACCTTATTACTAGTCTCCTAGCACGGGAGGTGGACCCACGTGCACCACATGGTTGGGCAGGAACGCTCACCTTACTCCTGCTGGTCCCCGCCAGGATCACAACATTGAGAGCTTCATGGATGGGAGAGCTCACACTCAGATCTTGCGTATATTTCCTCATTGTAATTTTGCAATCTATGTATTTAAAAATATCCCTCAAATGTTGTGAGGTGAAATTTGTAATTGAAATTGTAATCATTATTTGAACTACCTCATCAGATGGATGGGTATTGTATATCTTATTAAATGCAATGTAAGGAAACATGTTTGTACTTTATTATATTATCTTGAATGGAAATTTCAATGTTATGTAATGTTTATCTTTATATTATTAATTAAATGTGCAATGCAAAATACTTAAGTCACTTATGGAAAACTAAAAGTAGTGAATCATTTAGTAACTTAACGAATGTATGCAATTAATTAACTTAATATTAATACTTTTAAAAAAAAATTATTACACCTTTATTACACTATTGCAACATTCTTAGTTATTAAGACGGGCATTTCACAAAAACCCTTTCTTAAAAAAATAATATGATTAAAATGCTTTGATTCTAGAGTTCTGGGACCAGTTAGCAGCGTAGCCAATAATTAGAGGTCCCAAGTTCGAGCCCTACAAAGACTCCTCACTTAGGAAAATGTGGGGAATCCTTGGATACATGCGAGCGATCAATAGAAGTACAAAGGGTTTTAGATGTAATATAAAAGTAGATTCTTATCTCCAAGATTCGCCTAAGAATTTTTTTTTTGCCGAATATAATTTTAAAAGATGATTTGAAATTGTTGAATGCATAGATTTTATCAAGCAATCCTCTTAGCCAATAGAGTATCCCTAGTGTTCGCATAGGGATATTCCTTCAACTGGCAAAGAGGACTCTCAACAAACTAATGATAAGAAAAAGAAACTAGCAACCGTGGCAGTTGAGGAGTCACGTGAAGAGTTGAGAAAAAAGAAATTATGGTTTTGGTGTAAGGAACCCTACACCCCAAATAATGATTTCCCTTTGAGACCTAAGGGCAAAGAAAATTGAATCATATGGGCATATTATGAGGATTCAGACTCAGATCAGTCAACTCTAGAGGATCATCAGGATGAGAAAGCATCTGCTAATGGGAATTTGGCTCCTATGGCATTCTTTTCTAATGTTTAGGATGAGGCCACTTTTAGATTTAGGGGAACAATTAATGGGCAATGTTGTGTTGCTATGTTGGATACTGGAGCAACACATAATTTTATTGGTGAGGGTTTGGTGGCTAGATGTAAACTCACAACAGAAGACTTTGATGGAATCAGAGTTCGAGTTGCTGATGGATATACTCTTGTATGCACTAGGCGGCTTACTAATCTCACTTTGATGTTGAACTGCTATGAACTACATTCTGATTTCTATGTGGTCAACATGGGTGGGATGGATATAGTTTTGGGCATGAAATGGCTCCAAGACTTAGGAGTATTTACCCTTGATGTACCTAAGATGGAGATGTCATTTGAGGTTGATGGAAAAAGCCATGTGTTGAGGGGCATTACAGATGGGAGCTTACATTCTATCTCGCTCTGTAGAGAGAAGAGTAATGAGATAGAGCAAGAGTTGATTCAGGAGGAGTTCGTGTTTGTTGATGACTCCATGGTTTAAGAGTTGTATGCTTTAGATCAGCATGATGGTGTTGTTCAGTTTGTGAACAACCCCTTGTTTGAGGCGGATGCTATACTGTTTTATGATAACCCACTTTTTGGGTTAGATGTTGATTCCACTCTTGACCTGGACTTAGACATGAGCACTAATTGTAGTGTTTGGGATCCTTCCAGTGCATCAAGGTTTTAGACAGGGCTTGTAGAGGAGTTTTTTGAGGTATACACAGTGAGGAGTGCATAAAGTTTCACGTTTGACCCGCATGTGTGCGACCTATCTTAGATGCACAGTTCAACGACACAGGTACTTGACATCGGTTATGATAGTTCACCTTGCGCAAAATTAGGAAGCAAATATTGTCAATTTCTTGAGTTGCTTCCTACTGAGACTTGTACTCCAATGACACCAAATGGTGAGTTTGGATGGGGGCAGTAGGTTGAATTAGTTATTTTATTGTTATTATTATAGGAGTTGTTTGAGGATATCGAGGACATTGCACAGTTCTACCCATGGGATCCTGGTGGAGAGATATTACAAAGGATTTTCTTCTGGCAGCCGAGATTGCTTGAGGACAAGCAATTTTAGGGAGGGCAGACTGTAATGTCCCCTTTTTATTGACATCAGTTGTTAGAGGAGATTAGCCTATTATTTTTAGCCCTCGTATGCTAATTAGGTTGGTTAGGGGGTCTTTCGGGGGTTGTATCATCTCTAGTGTTCAAAAACTAGCAGCTTTGGCTTTCGTTTGAAGTCTTCAGGACTACATATGCTCAAATTACTATTTATAGTAAATCAAGAATGGATAGAGAGGGAACCTTACTATTTTTAGTAAGGTGTGTGATCATATGCAGCTCCATCAGCTCAGCTCCTAGTTAAGACGACGCTTAGAGATAATGAGTATTCATGGAGATATTAATGTTTATTTGGCTTAAATAAACATTAATTATTTAAAAAGATTATAATAGGTGCTACCACAATAGTGGTTCACACTCTCTCTGAGATTTTGATTTTACGAAATCACACATTTTGTGAAAATATAATGATTTAAGCCTTGAAAATTTCTATTTAAAGGATTCCAATTGAATAGGGTTTGATCAAACCACCTTAGACCAAGCCCCCTTGGGTAGAACGCCGCTAGTTTTAAACCATACCTATAACAGAGTCTCCTTTACACCTATCAAAATGCTGATAAAAAACCACTTTTGATTTACCTTTTGGGGAATCAAATGAACTCATTTAAAATTTATTTTTTTGAAAGTATGTAGTCCTTATTATAAGCTTCCAAAAAATTATAATTATAATTAAATTAATTTTGATTATTATATTTATTTTTTATTTCTTTTGAATGTAAGTTTTTCACTGAAAATCAAGCTCTTTGTTCTACACATTATGGAAAAATAGAATATTATCAATTTTTTGAAAAATAAGGAGTGCACCAAATATTGAGTCCTTGATCCAACAAAAAATAAAATTGAATTTTGATAAGACACAAAGCTATTAGGGTAATTATACAAGGCTATGTCTAAATTGTAATTGGTTTGACTTGAAACTTGGATTTCGTTAAAGAAAATATATTTAATAAAACTATCTAACCATGGAAGCACTAGATATCGAGTTACAAATCTAAATTCAAAAGAATTAAAATTTTATCCTTCATGTAAAAAGTTATACAAGTATAATAAAGGAATGTCACTTTTAAAAAATGTTGTTTTCTGAAAAAACTAGTTTTGAGGGAGATGGAAAAAAAAGTGCAATCTGATTCCAAAAATTTTGAAAAAAATATTTTTAGAATCTACAAACAAAATGTAAAAAAACTCTAGTTTGCATCATCTTCAAATTCCTCATGGTTTAGCCACTATAGGTGTCTCAAAAGTGAAGATTTAGTTAAAACATTATTTCAGTTGTTTAGTTTTGGCCAAAATTGTAAATCACTATTTGTGGATCACCCAATATTAAGTTATAACTTAACTTAATATTAAGGGTCAAAGCATCATTAAAAGGGGGCCATTTATTTAATTATTTATTGAGCGCCAATTCCTAAGTTCTTCATAAAATATTAAAAGATGCAATAAAATAACATTTTAATGCTATTAGGATATAAAAGTGTGATCACTCATGGAAAAACAAAGTTCTTTAAGGACAAAAATTCAAAAAAATCAGAGTTAGCAACTTGACGTAAAATTTGAATAAGTTATTCTATATTATTTCAAAATATGTAAGAATAGAATTTGTAGCAATTGAATTTAGTTTCTAAAATACTAGGTTTATTTAGAAAAAAACTATTTGGTAAAATTTGAAATTTCAATGTAGTAGTACTTAAATTTTAGGGGAAAAATAAGAAGTAGGTGTCTGTCTCAATTCACCTTAACCACAATTAAATGGTTATATTTTTTTTTATAAGATTTTAGATAAGGGGCAGAGGACTCCATGTCCCGATGTGATGCATATTTTTGTACCTTTTCCGGCAAATAATTAATTATGAATTTTTATTACAACTTTTAAAACTATAAAACTTGTATCTCTAACCACCTTAACTTGGCTAAAAATTCATGAAATTTAATTTTTCTTTTTTAATCCCATAGTATGTGAAGTATAGAATGTGACGATATTTCAAATTCAAAAAAATGTGATACCGCTTTGAAAGCTATAGATTTTTCAATCAGCCTATCAATTAGGACTTTAGTTGTAATTCAAATAGAAAATGAATAATAATTATTTATTAAATTCAAAGTAAAGCATAATTTATTTGGTGGAAAGCTGAGAATCTCCTTCAAAAATCATTTTCGTTTCATCAATTTTGGGTAAAAAAAAAGTCGTCAGCCACATACCCTACAAATACCCATCATATCACCACTTTTTGGCCCATTATGATACTACACATACCCATTAAATGGATTTTTATGGAGAAGTTTGATTTTCTCTTGAGGGCTTATATAATTCACTTTGGAGTTATTTTTTTGGCATAGGATTGAGCATTTGCTATTGATGAGTTTTGTCTGAGAGAGGAAGCCAAGGGTTTCTGAATCAGTTTTCCATTGGAGAACGTTCACTCTCCATTGTTGCAACCTTTTGAAGTAGTGAGATATCTACTGAATTAGGCATACAGAGGGCATAATACAAGTGTTCTATTTGAGCTTTAAAGTGAAGAATTTCATCTAGGGTTGAAGATTTACTAAATATGTGAAGACTATATGGCTGCTGGTTAAAAAGACATTGCAGATGCATTGTGGAATTTATTTATTGTTGGCTGCTACAGTACTTGCTATAGTAAACACTATAGTATATGTGAATAGTAAATCGCTACAGTACTCGTGAATAGTGCCGCTACAGTGCTGCTACAGTATTCAAGGGATTTCAAAGTTAATCTACTTGCAAATTTTAAAGGGCATTAAAGATATCTTGAAGAAGGTTAATTATTATTGTTGTGCCATCTCAACTTGGTATGTAGGGTTTCTACATGTGTGTTGGTGGAGATTTTATTGGTTGTTGAAGGGTTTGAATAGCAGTTGTAGAAAAAATCCCTCAGGTCAGACTACATCATTTTCTTGGTGGATAAAGGTTTTTATGAGGCTGACCGTACTATTTTTTTTAGTGTTTTATCTGCTGGTTGTACATTCTGGGCATTCCTGAAGCTATTACAATCACTTCCAAGTTGGGAAGATTGTTATACCAATCCAAGTGACTATCACTTGTGATCATATTTTCAAGGAGAAACATCCTACAACCAGTCGTACTCTTTTAGGGCCTGGCGTACTTTCCCTAGGGAAGATCACTTGGTTATTGAGCCTAAAATCTTGTCTAAAAGTGGCAGCTAGGTCTGATCTACAATTAAGAACCATACAAAATAGGGAGACATTCATTTATTGGTTGTTGTGTTAGAAAATTTTAAGGTTGCATTTCAATTGGAAGCTGCTATAGCCAACTTATCAGGTTTTTCTGTAAAAATTAGACTTGTTTAAATTTCAATTTGTGTGTAATTTCATATAGATTGCTCAAGTTCATGAACCTCTATGCTAATAAAATAAAGATATTCATGCGTTGGAGTTGATGTATTCTTGCTTTGACAATTAATGAGGGTAAATGTCCTTGACTATAATTGTTATTACAATGCAGCCTTATCATTTAATATTTGATTTATAAACCCCAAAACACCAAGAAACAAGAAAAAATTCTGAACACATAGAAAGTTCACAATCAGCAAGACCTAGAGTTGAATAGTGAGCCAACAGGGCTACTACAACATAATAGCACAACTCTATCTTTTTCAAAATCAAATTCATTACTGCATTAATATTATTATATGATTAATCTTTATAACTATTATTATATGATTAATGTAAATTGTAATACCCCTCATGTTGTTTGGATATGATACTTCCGTGGTTTGGATTGATGCTTTGTGACTGTGATTGTTATTACTTATTGTCTGGTGTGTGTGGATGCGTAGTTTAGTTGACTGCTACAATTGACATTATTATTATGATTTATGATACTTTATGTGGTGTTTGAATTATTTTATTATGCAATGGTTTAATAATTAGTTATAATGTGATTAGTTAATTTAAGAATGTTATTTCAGATTTGATATTGTAATTGTTAGTATAACTTAGATGAGAGGACAGTGTAGCACCACTCGTTTACGAGTGCCATGCTACGCTGCAATTCCTTCTCAGGATATGATATTTTTGATTATATATACATGTGCTACTTGACGTTTATTTGGATGCAGTATTTGCAAGAATAAGTCTCAATTCCACCTGCTTCGGTAGAACAGGGCGAGCATTAATTTAACCCAACGGGTAAAATGTTGAAAAAGGGAGTTGATTTGGAAGTATCCCCGTCCCAAGTCTGTCGTCCTGTTATGAGTTGTTGTGTCATGACTGAAGTTTTGTCCTTGTCATTATGTAGTTTGATTGTTGAGTATTTACTTTTATTTATGGTTAGTGTTTATTTAATTAATCTTATTTTATAAGATAATTAATTAAAGTTGTCTTGTTGTTTTAATTAATTGTAAGTTAGTAAAATATTAAATTTAAATATATTGTAAATTAAAAAGTGATTTAATTAATTAAAGTGTAAGAAATTAAATTAAATGAATATTGATGTTGATAATTAAATATTATCTTATTATTAATATTAAATTAGAAAATCTTGTGTGGAAAATATCTTGTGTAAATAATTTATTTTTAATTAAATTTTTTTAGATAAGTGTGTGCTTTTAAAAGCTGGAAAAAGGACCAATAAGAAAAGAGGATTTTTGAGGAAAAGCGAAAGAGCTTTATTTATTTTGATTTATTATTTTTATGAGGGAATTATTCACACATAGAAGATTTCTCTGTTGTTTTGGGTCGGTAAAAGAAAAGAAAAAAGAAAAAAATAGTTTGGGGGTGCTTCTGTGTAAAATTATTGTTTGGAAGAAATTTAGATTCGAAAAGAGAGCTGCAAGAGGAAATCGAGAGGAGGCTACAGGAAGGATTCTTCATCGAACGAAGGACTCCAAGTTTTATTTTGTTAATTTATTATTATTTTATTGTTCTCTAAGTAAAATCTGGTTTGCTGAGTTTGAGAAATCCATTCCTCTATCTCTTTTGAAAATGATTCTGTGAATTGAAAACTTGTTTGTATTAAAACCCTCGAATCTTTAGTGGAAAACTTTAATAAATCTTTTTGAAATTCTTCAATATAGTTTGTAGTGAAACACGAACAAAACTACCCATCTGAGGCTGCACATGAAATGATAGCATGATAGGTCTATATATATATATAGATATATATATGAAGTTATATATATATATATATATATTGCTCTTTTTATAAAAACTTCATATATAAATATATATATACACAGGTATATATATAATATAGAGAATAATATTTATATTTAGTATTTGAGGGTATTGCAATATTTGTATATATATATATGTATTTATATTGTGTATTGGGTTTAGTTTCATTCTGTGAAAAGAATTAAATTATACAAAATTTTGTCATATGTACAGAGTAAATATTTATATTAAGTTGTTGTTTTCGAGATTGTAGTTATTCGAAAATGTATTTAAAATGGATATTAATTTAATAAAGTTAATATATATTTATTTATTTATTTACAAATTCATATATATTTCAAATTTCGATATTGTTTATAAAATACAATATGCTATTAAAAAAAAAATGTGTTTCGAATTTTGTGATTTAAAAGAAATGATATTAAAAAAAAAAATTATTAAATTTTTATTGGGGTTCTACCTAAGGCCATACTTCAATTCATGTACTTCACCATGGGGTCAAGGCCACCACAAGGTGGTAGTACCACCGCCTATGGGGGCTGCAGCCACCACAGTGTGGTGCGAGGCAGTCTTTAAAGTTTTTTGTTTATTTTTGTTTTTTGTTTTATTTTGATTTGTTTTTAATTCACTTTATATATATATATATATATATGTTTATATATATAAAATTAAAATTTGCAATATGATGTATTAATTTTATTAAATGATTATTTATATATATATGCTTTATTTTATGTATATATATATACACATAAAAATCATATATATATATATGAATATATATGTAATAGATTTGTTTTGTTGTGAATATGAATTTAATATGGTAAGTTTAGGAAAATTGTAATGTTTAATGTAATGGGGCAGGTTAGGAATAAATCTTTTGTTTTGAATTTAAATCGGCTTTTCTTGAGTTGATGATTTATTCAATTGGAAAAATCTGTTGTAAGATGAGTTTTATGGTAGTGTGTATGTATTGGTTATTCTCAAGGTCATTCTTTTAATTAATGTTGTTTTTCTTCGTTTTGGGTTTATGTCATGTGAGAAAACCCTAGAGTCAATGTATCATGTTATAGGAGCTTAAGTTATGGTTTAAGAATTTCCAGAGGCGAGGTTACTGATGTGTAATTGTGATCTCGTGTTTTGATACTTGGTTTATGTTTTGATCATGGTTATGATTTAGTTTGCTCTTGGATTGTACCATTTGTGGATATGTTTCATATGTTATGGCGAGATGGTTATGCCTTGCGGAGGAACCATTTGTGGTTCAGTATTTCTCGTTGATATAATTTTGTTGTGTTGGATATTTTTTTGTGTTGAGTGTTTAGAGAGAGTGGCTCTAAGTGGGGGCCGACGCACAAAGGGGTTGTTAGGGTAACCCACCTAGAGTTAG
Source organism: Sequoia sempervirens (assembly GCA_007258455.2). Taxonomy (NCBI): domain Eukaryota; kingdom Viridiplantae; phylum Streptophyta; class Pinopsida; order Cupressales; family Cupressaceae; genus Sequoia; species Sequoia sempervirens. The sequence goes on from VDFB02163428.1 coordinate 12,049, forward strand.
AGTAATTAGTGATAACCTAAGCAATTAATCATGGGTGGGGTTTAAACATTAACAATATAATTGTGATTTTCCTCGTCTGCCTGTTAGTGCTATCACAGACTAAAGGGGACCGAGAAGGTTGTGGTTGGCTAGATCGTTGCCTTGTCTTCATGAAAGGTTAAAGATTTCGCATAAGTGACCCTATGGAGCGGCGCCTTGAGATAGGCTATCAGGAGAACCATAGATGGAGGCGACACCTTTGCTAGGTTGTCAAGATAATCCATGTAGAGATGGAGGTGACACCTTGTGATAGGTTGTCTGGATAATTCATGTTAAGCCATGCGATGAAACTCTCCTCTAACATTCCATTTGTGTTATTGAAGTCCTCTAGAAGTAGTCATTGATATTATGATTTTTGTTTTTAATGATAATGTGTTTCGTGACTTGTTGTTGTAATTTTGGAAAGTGATTTATTGTTATGTTTCGTAAGTGGCCTATTGTCATGTCTTTTGATGAATTGTTGTTGCTTAGTTTCTATGTGGTATTTGATGTTAAGTTGTCTATCTGGAATTAGTCTTGTGTTTTTTGTTAGACGTGCTTGGTCAGGGATCCTTCCTTGTCTACTCCCAGCACGGGGGTGGTTGGGTGGAACGTGCTTCGCACCCCGTTGGGTTCCCTTTGGATGTAGTTGTTTCTTTCATTGCAGGGTTTTGGCAGATGCTGTTTGATCCAGTGTTCTTATGTACCATATGTATATTTATGCCTCATATGTAATGGATTCATTGATGTATCGTCTCCCACGTGTGTTGGGATGACCTTGATGTAATTTGTATATGTGGTTATTGAGATGTATTTTCAGACAGTTGTATTGTACTATCATTTGGATGTAATGTATATTCAGGCCATGTATTTATTCAGGAACTATCACTTGTAATAGTTGGTTATGTTGTGTTGTATCTGACGAAATATATAACACTTTATATCTTTATAATTTCATTTATTGTCATATGTATGTATGGTTTTAATTAGGATACTCACATATTTCTAGTTATCGTGAATGGATTCACATAATTATAATTTTATTGTTTAATTTATTATCTTTGTTATGGGTTGGTTTAGTATTAGTAATGTCACCTCGTGTACCCCAAGGGATTTAGTTGTACATCTTAGAACAATGTAATATTGGAATACTTAAGTAAGTTATTATGTTCTTTTAAAAAAAATTGTTGCGTCTTAATTAGTTCCTTTGGGGTTTGCACGACGGGGCATTACATAAATAATTTGATGATTAATATAACTTAACATTTGTAAGAATATATCTTTCAGCGTTTATTTATATAGATTTTGTATAAAGATAGATATACTAGTTATACATGTATCTTGTTATATTGTAGAATAGTGAGAACTGCAACTTGTGATTGTTCCCCCTAAATTGGCTAATTTTACCTACTTACAAAGCTAATGAGTAATACTTACAAATTTTGAAATGTCTATTCTTCTTGTCAAAATTAAATGAATTGGTGAGGTGTATTGTACAAATCAAAGAAAAAACCAAAAAACCCACACACATTATCCAAAAAACAACCAATCATGTGATGCCACATTAGTGCTCAACAATCCATGATGTGAATGCACAAGTATTGGTAGCACTTTTTTTTGGGCCTTTTTGGACACCTTGACAAAAAGTATGCTGATGTGGCATCATATTTGATGATGTGGCCTTGAAACAAAAGTTATAAGCAGGGGACTTACCAAGTAAGTTGTTATAAAAAAATGGGAGTGATTTGAAATTTCCACATAGGATAATTAGAAGCGTGAAGTTAGGGTGCACAATTATTGGGTTTGCGGATATGAGTTTGGTAGTAAAGTGAAAAAATGTGATTCTATGCCAAGTAGAGGGCTAGTGGAAGAGCGCAACAAAGGCATGGAAAAGACTTGATTGTTGATGCGCTTGACTAACACGTGGTTCAACAATAGTGAAGCGAATCGTTATTGTTTTTCTCAAAAATCCATTAACTTCTCATAGCTTCTCTTCCACAGAGAGACACAATTCAATAGATCATATTTTAAATATATATTTTCTATATTAAATAAAATAAGATGAGACCTGATCCTATAATTTGTTATTTTTAATTTTCTAAACTTTATCTTCACTATATTCCTTAACTCTAATCATATAGTCATAAACTAAACTTTGGATTTTTGAGAGAGATTTGTATTTTAATTAGTTTTTATTATAGACAAAGGGAATTATTTCATGTACTTTTACCTAAAAATAAAAATATATTTTTATAACATTAACATTATTTTTAACAATTATTTTTTTATAAAAAAATAGTTTATTTTAATTGTTTAGATACTAGCATATCTATCCTATCACATAGTCTATATAGAAAACGTCAAGAGATATCAATTGTAGGAATCCAAAATGACAATAATATTAATATTGTGTGTTTGTATAATTATTTTTAAAATTACATTAAATTAAATAATATTATAACATTATCTAAACATCAAATTATAATAGAAATTTAATAAAAAAAATTATAATACTTATTATTATATATATTTAATAATTTTCACCCTCATTGCCCCAATAATTATTATATAATGTAACTATTTTAACATAATAATATCATATTACATACACTCCCTTTTTTATCCCACCCTATCTTTATCTCTCTACCTCTACCCCCTCTCTATTGCTTTTCTCTATCACCACTTGTATCTCACTCTTTCCCCCTCTATATATTCCTCTCTACCTCTCTCTATATCACTTCCTATATCTTTAT
>VDFB02163429.1:0-31091 GCA_007258455.2 Sequoia sempervirens
TTTTGAGTCAGAAATCAATGCACCCCTTGTGTAGTTGATATTCTTCAAGATTTTTACCTTTGGAGATTAATCCTTTTTGGTCACTAGACTAGGCAAGTTCTTGGGTACAAATTTCCTTATGCTTTTCCTTGGTTTTCTTCCTACCATTCTGGCATAAGAACACTTTCAAACATTAGCTAACTGTTAATGCTTGAGAAAGAATTTTCGTAATGAGCTCATAGGTACATGTGTTGAACCCAGTAGCTCTAATACCATATGAAACACACACAATCTGAATTTCCATAAAATTAAATATTTATTTAATTAGGGTAGTAAATTTTTTCACTTTCATATAACATTTGATGAACATGATCAATATATAAATGATTAATGCAACTTTTGAATTTGAAATATATTAAATGCAACTTGAAAAATAAGATAAAATTTTCATTTACAATTCATATACATTAAATGCATTTCAAGTATACAAGTTTATAATATACAATAAGTGATATAAATTTTTCCATATATGGAAATTTGCTTCTATTTCACAAGCCTTGGCATTGTCATATGCAAGAGGGAGAGCATCACTCGAGCACTTTACCTCCAACCATAAACTGTGGTCCCTCACACACCTTCCAACTAGAAGTGGTCCTACCCTTCACGAAGAGTATAAAAAACCAAAAAATATATGCTATCTAAGTCCTAGTGTTGTGTCCTACATAACCCAATCAACCATACAACTATAGACAACCTCTAACTGAGTATGACCAATTTGATTAGATTATGCAATTTAGAACACTGTGATTTGACTAATGCAAGCAGAGACTTTTGCATTACTTTGGCCAAAGTTTTGAAATAAAACAAACACTTCCATAAGAAATGTAGTCATAAGTTCAAACACCTCTAATTCGACTTGGAAATGACTTTTCACCTAAGGTTTAACACACGGTTGACTTGCTTGACTATTTGTCTAAATTTTCTTAAAGATTTGAAATAAATGTTTGACTTACTATGGTTGTTAAACGACTAAGGTCATGGAAACATTTTCCTGACAATGAACACCTATGTCGCGTACTCGCAACATCTCAAAACTTGTCTACTGCAACTTGTTCATAAGTTTCAAAATTTAATTCTAAGAGTAAAATACTCTTCTTATTTTCATGCATAATACTTTTTAGATTTCGCTTACAAGTTCTAGTGTTTTCAAACAATAACACTGACTCAAGGCACCTTGTCTTTCTCATAGATTCTTGTCAATTCAAAATATAAGTAAAAAAAACAAAAGTATTATTGACCAATAAGAAAATAACTTCTTTCTTTAATAACTGATTTTTCCATGTTTCCCTCTTAGTTCTCTGTACAAAAACACATTTAATATGTTGTTAAATTCTTTCACAAATATAAACACATTTTTATGATGTTTAAAATATTTGAACAATTTTGATAATAAATATGATTTATTTCAATCAATATATCAGAATAAGCTTCAAGGTTATCATACCAGTTTAAAAATGTATACTACATATTATTCTTTGCACAGTCTATATATATATATATATATACATATATATATATAAATACCTAATATATGTATATATAACTGCAATTTTTATTTTCCTGAGAAAAATAGAATAATTAATTCATTTTATCAATGGGGTGACATGTTTCTTCTCTGCTGTCCATTGCTGGTAAATGAAGAATTAAAACATACAACTACAAGTATAAATTTAGTTGCATCATTTTATATGCACAAATTTATATTCCCTGTATATAAATGTTTTTCTATGAAACAATTTAACCAGGAAATACATGAAATCAAAATGAATAAACATGCCTGAACACTTCTAAAAGCTCTGCACTTTCGAAACTTTTTGTGTTCAACCTCTAAACTCCAGTCGACATTCGAGAGTATGCTCAAAAGTTTCAACAGTGTAAAATTTGTTTCCTCTGTATATCGAATACTTCCCTAAGTAAACACAAACTCTGCTATAGATACTAATAAAAAATAAAGATAGAAGATGCAGAACAATCTTCTATCTCCCACTTTGATCAGGAAATTTATACTCTTCTCTCACTCCCAACCATAGTGAATGGTAATCATCTCTTTCTCTTAACTCTCTATATTTTCCTTTTTACAGACCTACGATCCTTCTCCTTCTCCTTTCGTGGTCAATCACCATCATAATGAGAAAAAAAATAAAAAATCCTTGTGTCGATTCCCATAGTCGTTGCTCATTATGACTTTCAATTGAATTTTAATCGCTAGTCGCCACTTTTCCTCTACGTAGACATTCATTACTATATATATACATATTCTCAATTACATATCTATTCATATATTTCATATATACATATATATTTATCTATATATTATTTTTTAAAAAGTAATTAGATAATAGTTACTTATCCGAATTGGATACTTAAATCTACATGAGTGTGTTCGAATCATTTGGCATTAATCTGTTTATTTCCCATGTCTATACTCCTCTCTCTAGTGATACTCTCCTCTCCCTCTGGGAGGGTAAGAATCCGATCATACATTTCACTTAATATTTAACCAATAACATAGTCCATTATTAGTCACAACATCATAATCTAGATTAAGTAATATATTTAATCATTAAAATCAAAACAAATTGCATTGCATTATAAATTCAGCAAAATATCAAATGACATATAATCATTTGTTGATGTCAAAAACACATTTTTAACGTAAAAGTTAAAGTAATTTGTAAATCAAAATTCGGGGTGTCACAGATTAGTATTGAGTTATAATAGTATTGGCAAAATGAGTCCTCATACATAGTTAATTTTTAGTGTTATTAATAAAATGGGCCCCCACATGTAGTGAACTTTTAATGTTGTTGGTGAAATGGGTCCTCATACACAATGAACTTTTAATGGTATTGTCAAAGATGTGGATGAATTAATATATGCATCTAAAATTGTAGGAAAAAATATTAGTTAAACCTTTAGAAACACAAAGTTTGTTATGATGAAATTATTAATTACATATGCCTCATAAAATAAATTTATGGAAAATTGAAAAGCATTGGACCAATAATTCATAAAATCTGAGCAACTTGGCCCACCTCGTTGGTTGCAATGTATTCACCAATTTGGAATTGGCCAATATGAACTATTTGCCCATTGACAAAAAATCACCAATATAAAAATCCTTGATTAGAAGTGAATGAAGGTTTGGTTGGTGGGTGAGAGGTACCATTGGTTGAAGCCATGAGATTGCCAATTTTATGAACAATAAGGTCTATGGTACAAGTTGACATGGCTACAAACATAAATATATTCTCATATCATTATCAAAATAGCATACATGAAAGTTGCACATTTAATTTTTCTTAGGTGAACGAGTCACAAAATTGGGGTTTTAAATTTTGAGCCCTCATGGAAAGATTGGAAATGGTATCTAAATACACCATTTCACATATATAGACCTTTCAAGGGATATTTATGGCTTATGCTTTATCTCCCTATGGTGGCTCAAGCAAATAATCATTGCCATCTCTAGTCCTCTTTGGGTACTTAGTACTATGGATTTTAGATTGTTTGGTTGACTATTCTCAAGCCCAAGTTGGGTCATTTTGTCTAGTGCATTCTTTATCAAGGTCTTTTACTTGATTCCCAGTTATCTCATTTAGAACTTCTTGATGCCCATTGTCCATTTTGTGAGCAAAATGAGATTGCCAAGTTCCTTTTTTGGTTATGCACTAGAGCCAAGGAGGCTTGGGATTGGATCCATGATTTTTTCAAGACTTTTAGGCCCAACCCCTTCTCATGACATATGATTCTATTAGAATATTGGACTTACCTCTTTACCCAACTTTTGCAAGCTTCTAGGGTGGATATTCTCTTTAGCATTTGGAAAGATAGAAACTTTACTTTCTTTAAGAGATGTATTTTTGTTATTCATTTCTCATTGTATAATAAACCTATGATTTATTATAATGTTCTTAAGTAGATTTAGGTACAAGCCAACGAATTTGTATTTGAATTTGTCCATTTGTAGGTGCTCTTAGATCATTAGGGTAATGCTCCATGTATTGTTGTTAGAGTGTGATCACCTTTTTCTCTTGACCAAGATCATTCTTCACCACATGGGCATGGACTTGGACATAGCCAACTTGCTAGAGAGGATTGTGGTTCCTAGTCTCATAGCTCTCATCCTATCAACAAGTGCTCCTATTTCTTGAGATTGGTCTCAACCTTCTTAGTTGTCTTCTACCTCTGCTCACGGCTGTGGTGCCTTTGACTAGCTAAATTTCAAAAAGTTTCCTTTCTTAGACCTGGCTATTTCTCCTATTTGTGCTCAATAACCTATAGATAAAGACCAAGAGGAAAAAGGTGCTCTCATTAGTTGGAAACTGATTGATGATGATTCCATCTCTATTAATGTATGAAGAAAACTTGATGACAACGATTCCCCTCCTAATGGTGTTGCTCTTGCAACTCAACAAATTTTAAAAAATATGTTTGGACCATATTTATACACTTTTTTCTTTTGCTTTGGGCTTGGTCATGCTTAGAATTTGAAAGTGTGTATTCCATTACCTACCCTTTTGTGAATAATGTATTATTATCTTCTTAATTTAAAAAAAAATAATTAAAAAATATTTTAATAACAAATTAAAAATTACAGTCTAAAATATTGATACTAAAAATAATTAGATAACTAAGTTCAAAAATATTCTTTCACTATCATGTCCCCAAGCTTGGAAGTTGATAGTCACGCTTGCCTATCATATGTAGATTTTATGATGGTTTGGTCATTTAAACGCCTTTCACTTGATCCTTTTAAGAAAAATATAAATTGTTAAGAAAATTGTTCAAACAACATCTATCAAAGAGCCTCAAACAACATCTACCAAAGAGCCTAGAGTGTGTTTCACTTTTCAAATTTTAAAAACTATAATTTGAGCATATGTCAAAGAGCTTATAATGCAATTTTGAAGCTATATGAAAGAAGAAAGACAAATGAATCTATAAGAAATTTGATTCTCTATGAAATTGGACAGGTGTAGAGTGCATAGTACAATGGAATCTATAGAGAAATGCATTTCTTTAACTATGGAGAAAATTGAGTTTGAAAACAAATAGGAGATGCTCGGAGGTGAAGGATGGCTAGGGCAAGGGATATTGGAGATGCTAACCGGGGGTTCAGGATGGATAGATCCGGTAACAGTTAACGAGGTTAGTTAGTTAGGAGTTTCCTCCCCTCACCCACGGAGCCTTTCTAAAATGTATTGATTGAGGATAGAAAATTGAATTTTTTATTACTTCAAAGAATCCAAATTCAAATATAAAGTCTTTATTTATAATAAAACACTATGATAATTTTTTGAAGTTTTAAAACAAAACAAAGTTTAAAACATTATCTACTAATGTGAGAAATTATGACATTACTTACAAATTACACTCCAACTTTATTGTTCTCTATGTCATAACAACTTCTTTTAATCTCTTTAATTATAAATTTACATTAGTAACAAAGTATATATCTCAAAAATGAATGTAAAATTATAAAATAATGATAACAATGAATGCTTTTAAAGTTCACACATAAAAAAATCTTAAGTTTATTGCTATTATGCTCACGTGTTTGACTCTTCACATTCATGTGGTGCATTCCTTTGTTGATGAGGTCCCTCTATTTAATTTAATTTTTTTTTTAATTCTAAATTTATATTTAAAAATATTCAAGATAATCATATTAAAACATTCTTAGAAAAAAAAATATATCTTTGAAAAAAAATATAAATTCATTTTTAAGAGGGGTAAACACTTTTGTCCTAGAGCTATGATCTAAGGGGATCTCATCTCCAACATAAACATTCAACAATAATACTCCACAGAATTTGAACATTAGTAACATGAATAACAACATCAAATTTAAACCATCACACTATACTATCTTTGAAAAAAATGTGAACTAATTATATTTCTATTATAAATATTATAAATTGTAATATCTTATACTTACCTATAATATTTTTTAATAATTTAGTATGCTATATTATTTTTCATAAGAATTAATAAATTTGGAAATTGTAAAATACGATCTAAACTTGAAAAAACGGTCCACAGACCATCAAATTCCAGGCCCATGTCCCTTACTGTTCTCCCCAGTTGCTTCGAAATTTCTTTCTCGTAACAGAGGCTTATTCAGAGACTTACAGTAATGATTCTATTGAGCCTTTCGAATCCTTATAAAAGATTATGGCCGCAAGAGAAGAGATAATGATTTATGGTGCAAATGCCGCAAGCTCACGAGCAAAGCGACAAAGATTTGCATCAGAAAAACCGCCGGGCATCATAGCTCGCGTTGCCGCTTCCTTCCATCTCAGGCTATTCTTCCTCAACTCTGTAAATTCTTCCCCGCCCTCCATCGCCGATCTAACACATCTCTCAATCTCCTGCATCGCCACAACCCCATCTTCTCCCTTCCTCATTCTGCGCCCTGTTTTCCAAACGTCCGCTACGCATTTGGCGTTAGGGGGCTGATCCGTCCAGATCTCGAGCGTGAGCATAGGAACGCCCGAGCTGAGAGCATCCAGAGTGGAATTCCAACCGCAATGGCTCATAAACACCCCCACCGATGGATGCGACAGCACTTCCAGCTGAACACACCACTCCACCACCAAACCCCTTTCTTCGACTCTCTCCAGAAACCCTAGAGGCAACAACGCATTGAGGTCGTTGTGCCCTTGGGGAGGCCTGATGACCCACAAGAAGCTGTGCTGGCTTCTCTCAAGCCCCTCTGCCAATTCGCGGATCTGATTAGGGCTGATAGAAGTTATGCTGCCGAAGGAAACATAAACAACCGAAAGAGGGGGTTTGCCATCGAGCCATCTACTTATGGACTCCGGCCCTTCCCAAGGGTCTGCCCCCGCTCCCACCCGGGTGTCCTCCCGGTTGCCTCCGTCCAGAAAAGCCGAGGGTATGGAGGGGCCCGCTGTTAAAATAGGCGCCCTCACTAATCTGTTCATGTACTTGAGCGCCTCTGGTTCGAGCTCGTCGAAGGAATTGAGGAACACCCAGGAAGCGTCGGTTACAGAATCCAGGTCTCCGAAGAAATCGGCCACGCGTCTGGCCGGAAATGCTGAAGGTAAATCCGTAATATTAAATTCGCCCAGACATGGAACATCAAAGGTCTCCGGCGGATTTCGCTCCCCATCCCACTTCTCAACTGTCAGCACATGAACAAGAAGAAATCGATTATCTCATAATATTAATTAATGAATCATGCGATTCATACAAACCTGGTAAGAGAAATTTGTTCAAGTGAGATTCTGACCGGTCTTGAAGTGGTAATAAATAGAGAAAACCCAGGCAGATTGCGTCCAGAAGAAGGCGTGGGGAACGCTGAGCTTGACTGCAATTTTTGGAACCCAGGGAAGGAAGGAATCGTAGACGACGCAGGATACAGGATTGGTGGAGGCGTTCAAACGGAGGAGGAGGGATTCGAGACCATGACCGGTCATGGTGTGGTGCATGTGATAGAAGAGGAAATCGTTGATGTGGCGGTCGATGGGCACGTCAAGAGGAATCTCGTCGGGAATCCATTCTAACCGAACAAGGCCCGGGCCGCCCAGGCTGAAGCGGTTGAGGTATTCTCTGGCCTTTTCAATTCTGGTATGATCGAAATGAAGGCTTACGAAGGAGACGAGCAGGCCCTTGGAAGCAAGATTTTTGGCGAATTGAAGCATGGGATTGGTGTGGCCAAGGGTGGAGTACGGCACCACCACCACGTGCCCTGAAAACTTCTTCCTTCCAATCTCATTCTCCATTTCCAGGCTGCTCATGGACTATGAAAATTGAATATGATCATAAGAGATGGGTTCTTGTGAACCACTACTCATGAAACATGGGTCAATGACTGAATGGTCCCATGGGGGGTTTGGGCTTCTATTTTCATGGATCAAGCGGTCCCATAACAAAAAAAATTATGCTACAAGATTAATTGGAATCTTTTCCTCAAAAATAGCAGCCCCTATTTTTAGGACTGCAAATTTCAGTTCCTATCACTTAAAATTTTAGATTCTTAAAAAATTAAAAATGAGAGAACTTTTATTTATTTATTAATTTTTATCAAAATACTCTACTTTGTTCCTTAAATTTTGGAGCTCAAACTTTAAGTTGAATTGTAAAATTGAATTCATGGGACCACTAGCTTTAAAATATCCCTAAAAAATCTTAGCAGCACCCACTAAATCTTTTTTAGGAAGCCCCCCTCCATGAGACCTTACCTTGAGTTTGACTCAAAAAATTGTATGATTGAATCTTTATAGCAATATCAAAATGATCTACAATTGTCTTTGATATATGGATTGGCATGTAGGATAGTTTATTTTATGGAAAGTTAACCAAAAATTCAATATCACCCATTTTAAACATTTATTCTAAACAATAATTGTCTTTTAACATATGGATTGGCTTGTAGGATGGTTTATTTTTATATGGAAGCTGACAAGAAATTTAGTATCACTCATTTCTAAAAAATATTTTAAAAAACAACTTTCTATAAATATATAGATTGAGTTGTAGGATGTATATGGAAGTTGACAAATGTTATTATCAGTTTTAGAAATCCAATATCACTCATTTCTATAAAATATATCTTATTTTTTTCTTTTGGATTAGATATGTGTGGTTTAAATTGACATTCTTATTTGCATCTTTTATACAAATGTTTGTTATTTACTTTTAGGTTTATTACTTGTTTTGCAATGATATGCATTTTCATGGTAGTTCACATGCAAGTCAAAGCAGAGACAAAATGTAATGATAAAAAATGAGCAAATTGCACTTTTCTACATTTTGGACTCACTTTGATCCATTTGTCTCTAATGTAATGACTAGTGTACAAAATAAAATATTTCATGTGGAAGTTGGAAAATAACATGACTAGCTTGTTTTTACTTATAATTAGTCCTAGGGCCTAGATCTAATCCTTAGTTAATCCATCTATCATCCTAATTCAGATTTGTCAATTGTGCATTTCACCTAGGTCAATTCTATGATGTGGAAATGAACCCAAATTTTTAAATTCAAACTAATTTTTTTGGGCTTAGGCATTTCCCTCTAGTCACTATGATCTAATTAAATGATGAAAATATTTGAACTCCACACTAAGATGTTGTATAAAAGAACAAACCCTAATTTATTTTAAATATATAGTAAACACTTCACACATCAAGTACCTACAAAAAAGATTTGTTATTTATTGCATCATCATAAAAACATTTATATTTGCATATCATCCTAGGCCCACCACATAATATATTATTATCTTCAATCATTGTGCTAACAATTTAAATAGATATCTAAGAGTTTGATAAAAGGATAAAAATTCTTGGTCTAGCAAACTCCATTATCTACATTACCAATTTTTATATAGGTTCTAAAAATCAAGGCAAGTAAGTTTAGACCTAAATTTCAGAGAAGTTCATATCTATAACTTTACAATTTTGATATGCACCAAATGGTTAACTATATAAATATGTGATCAATTTTACAAATGCATAGGGTAGTTCCACAATCATAGAAGTGACTCACACAACCAAATAAAACCTTCAAGTGTAATTCATATGCAATTATTTGATAAACCTTTACTTTTTATTGTAACTTGGGCGAATCAATTGGGAACACATGGTATAGTCAAGTTAGCACAAAACCAAGAGCTATATATTATATATTAATTTATTTAAATTTTACAATTACTTTGTTCCAAATAGTGAAATTGTCCCAACTCTTTATCTTAGGATTATTTATATCAATGCTAATTTATTTATTTACCCTAAGAAATTTTGTAAGATTGCACTTATTTTCTTATAAACATATAACACATGACATTAAGAAAACAAAATGTACATAAAAAAATTGATAACAACATCAATTACATCTATAGTCATATTTAACACTGTCACGATGTTTTTGATTAGATAAGTAGGGTTTCAAAAGGGCCCTGACCCTTGTACAGGAAAAAGATAAAGCTTGAAACAAAACCAAACAACAACACCTAAAAAGGATAACAAAGGACAACAAAGGGAACAACGAAACTAAAAGACTATCCAAGCCCCCAAAAGTCACAGTGGTTTAACAAATTGTTCCAATGGACTTTTCTTTATCTCAAAATGAGGATCCTTCTCCCCAAAACTCTTTTTGGGAAATAGAGGAGTTGAATACAATCACTAACAAAACCTTTATCCATCCCCAAGTCCAAGGGGTCCATCAATGAACAATCCATAGGAGAATATCCTTTAAGATCTTCTTTTTGAACTTCTTGAATTATAGGAGTAATAGAATCCTCCTTAGAAGTTGGCTTATGATCCTCCTTCCAAACAGAGAGTTGTTTGTCATCCTTTAAACAAGTGGTGGAGGTATGACCCACTTTACCACAAGAGAAACAAATAATCAGAGTCTTCATAGTCAATCTACTACACCCAAGCTCCAAAGTTTGAAGACAAGGCAACCTGAGTGGGAAGCTTCCATTTTTTCTCCACAAACACAAAATCTAGTGAATAACAAACACTTTATAAATTTAGTGATCTTATCAATAACACAATATTCCCCAAAAGAATTGGCAATAGAATGAAAATATTTTCAATCCAAAATTCCAAGGGTAACCCATGTAGATAGATCCAGATAGGAAATTTGGAATTTTCTATCATAGGGTTGAAAGCAGGTGACCAATTTTGAATACTTAATCCATTTAAACCCACAAGGACCATCAAGAAGGACCCTATAAAAATCCTCCTACCAGGAAAAGGAAAAAATAAATAAACCAATAAACATTACAAATACCTCAACCTTACCACAAAGCTTCCAATTCTAAAGGATCCATCTTCTAACAGTATCAATATTGGGACGATTATGACAAGATCTCCCAATAAGAGAGCCCTTAAGCCAATAAGATGTCTGAACAAGAAGAGAATCAGGAACATCAATAATGATTTGTGCATCCTCATGCTCAAGAGAGACATAGTTCTTAACAAGACAATGCCCTTCCAACACAACCTCAATAGAAACTGTAGATGTCTAAATTTGGACACTTAATTTATCCAAATTCATCCCCTTTCATCTTATTTTCGTTAATTAAGTAATACTCCTATTATTTAATTAATAGCTTTAATTATGTCAAATCCCTAAGGTATTTAATCAATAATACCTTATCTCTTTAATCCTCCTTCCATCAATTGAATTAAATAAATATGTCATTTATTTAATTTCCTTTATGTCACATCCTCCATCATTTTTATCTTATCTTAATCCTTCCTCTAATCCCATCATTAGGATGTGCACATGCCTAATCCTTGATTAGGATGTGTCACATCCTCCAACTTTTGCAGTTGGCCTCTAATCTCTCTTAGCCACCTAACCATCCTCTAATCCTTCACTAACTAGCCTAATCAACCTTTCAAGGAATTTTTAATTCCTTTTATCCTTCCAAGGAATATTAAATTCCTTCTCTTCCCCATGTCCTTTATGACATGTGTCCTTAGTCAACCTTATTAAAGGCTTTCTCCCTTTTGACAAGGCATCTCCCTTCCCCATGTGAATTTTAATTCACCTTTAATCCCCAATGCATTTAAGAAATTTTAAATTCCTTCCCTCTTCCCCATGAGAATATTTGAGGAATTTTTAATTCCCCACTTGTCCTCTCTCCCACATGGGGACAAGGACCTCCTTTATGAGGAGATCTTGTCCAATCCCAAGGTACTTTGTACCCCTCTCCATGCCATGTCCTTCTCCTTCCACCTCATGTCCACTTCACCTTTTAGGGCTATCTCACATGCCACATGTCAAGATGTGAGGGCTTGTGAGTTCTCAACTCACCTTAGCCCTACATCTTGATATTTGGTGGCTCAATCTTGACCCTCCATTTCCCCTAGGAATTCCAAAAATCTTATAAATACCCCTCTTTTCTCTAATTTTGGGGAGATCATTTTGCTAGCCAAACTCTTGCAATTTTGTTTCTCAACCAACACTTTAGCTATTTTCATGTTTCCAAGCATCATTTGTATCCTTATATCCTACATCTTGTGCCATCCAAGGAGCATACACGCCAAAGATCTAAGGGCCAACCAAAGGATCGACTCAACGCTAGCGTATAAAGTTCCATTTCGCTTGTTTATTCTTGCATTGTTTCCAACTTAGGGCTAATCTTGAGGTGTAGGTTGTTTCCAAGTTGCTTTATTTGCACTCTTTTACTTGTTACTTGATTTTGCACGGCCACATTCATCATCACATTTCGCACTGCGGGACTCCACAAATCCAGCTCCTCCCTTTTCTTTATAAGCCTATATTTTTTGCATTTTTGCGTGTCCAAGTTGTAGAGTGGCGGGACTGGCCCTTCAAGGTGGCGGCCCTGTCCTCGGGAACGTATGGACTGTCTGTGTGGGTGGCAGACCGGTCCCGGGACAGAGTGGCGGCCCTGCCCCGGGAATTCAGATGGACCCTGCCCCGGCTCAAGGGCGACTGCCCTGGAAGGAAGTGGCGTGACCGGGTTCCCCGAGTGGCTGGACCGGGTCATAATCTCGGCTGGCGACCGGTCCTATTCAAGCATGACCGTCTCCGCAGCTGCATCCGTCTTAATTCAAGCTATGACCTGCCCCTCAGAGTGGCGGATCTTATCCCCGCAGAGTGGCGGACCGTCTCCTATGCAAAATTTTAAGTTCTCAATTGTTCCTTTTGCAAAATAGGAACATAGTCTAATTAAAGGGGTGTCGATAAACCTTGCTTGGCGTGTTTGCGAAGGCTATTTGACGTATCCAATCCCCTTGCGCCATTTGGCGATCCTGGGTGACGAGAAATCGTAGCTTTCCAAGTCCTTTTGAGTCACCCCTTTTCACTTTCTTAGTGGGACCTGCTTGGGGATTTCCCATCACCCCAAAGGACGCATTCCAAACTTTTCACGCCGCGACGACAGGTATATAAAGGGGAGAGCTTAAAGCCGTGACTTCAATCCAACCACGCTATTCGATGGGTTGCCTGATGACGCGGGAAGAGTTGGTCCGAGCCTCTAGTATCTCGGTAAGGTTCCCGACTCACGCTTGTAACGGGTTGGTGTTCATGGTTTGGGCCTCACGTACTGGGTGTACATCGAGGACTCCTTTAGCAAACTATGTGCATCCTAGAGTAGAAGACCTTTGTCGACTACACCGCTACTAATCTTAGGGTTGTGCTGTCTGAATTGTCTTTCTCGTGCGAAACCAGTGATTATCAGTTTGGCCAAGTCTTTTATGATTGCTATATTTTGGGTCCTTTGCCTTATCCATCCACCAAAACATCAAGCCTAAACTTATCCTTTGGCAAACTCCGGCTCATGGTGCCAGGGCGGACTCGGCCTCGAATTCGCTGGGCGGACTCGGGTCTCCGAATTCGGGCGGACTCGTCTCAGCGAAGTGGCGGACTGCCCCAGCAGCTATGGCCCGGGTTCTCATGCGCTGGCGGACTGCCCTGTTCGCTGGCGGATCGGGTTCCCATCTGCTGGCGGACTCCTCCTCGGCTCTAGTGCGCGGCGACTCCGGGTTCTTCAGCTTTCCAGGCCGCCATTTGCACACCGTTTGCCCGATTGACTCCGTTCAAAGGCAGTTCTCAGTTTTTTGTGCTCTTTCCGATGATATATACCACTTCATACTTTTGAGAAGTTGGCCGGGGCACCTTTTTCTTCACCATCTGCCTCCTCGACGGGGGTATATCCTACCATTCTCATCCGTTTACTCGTTCCGAGTAAACATTCATCCATTTCACATATCCTTTCATCATTCCGAACTCTCATTTTGTCATTTTGATCACCCATTTTGCAGTCCCTTTCATCATTCTGAACTCTCGTTCTGTCGTTCTGATCATCCGTTTACTCGTTCCGAGTAATCGTTCATTCGTCCCGATCAACCATTTGCTCATTTTGAGTATTTGTTCATTCATTTCTATCATCCATTCCTCCAATCAAATCATCCAAATCCCCTGAACTTCGTCTCGGGTTATTATCCAAATTGACTGAAGTGTCTGATCTGATCATCATCATTAACATCCTCTTAGGGTTGTCATCCATCCTAAGT
Source organism: Sequoia sempervirens (assembly GCA_007258455.2). Lineage (NCBI taxonomy): Eukaryota > Viridiplantae > Streptophyta > Pinopsida > Cupressales > Cupressaceae > Sequoia > Sequoia sempervirens. Next base: position 14,061 of record VDFB02163429.1, read on the forward strand.
TAATCATCATCGTCGGCCCAATCAATCCATTTTCAAATCTGAAGGTGGATTCGGTGCTACAATCATCCATTTATCATTTAATCCAATCAATCAGTATCCTAAGTCATCTAAGATAATCTCTGAACGGGATTTGTAGTCTCTTTCGTCATCAGTCAATCTTATCAATCAATCATCAATCAATATTATCCAATCCAATCTAATCGCATCCCTATCCAACCACCTTCGACCCAATCAATCTACTTCCATCTCGAAGCAAATTCGGCGCCGTAATCATCCTTTGATCATCCAATCCAATTGTCAAAATCAATCCCATCGTATCATCCAATCATCCTAATATGAGCTTTAATCCAATCCCGATCTGAGCTTGTCCTAAATCCCGATTTGGGATTTTGTCCATTTCCATCCAAAATATTTATCCATCATCTTTATCCTTTCATCATCATGAATTCTTATCCTCCATCAATAGTGGTCAAGGGAAACCCTAACTACATTGATGATGGTAACGAAAGTCTTGTTGATCAAGAGGTATACGACATAGATCCCCTTGACACTATCATCGCTAGTAAGCTTTCTCCACCCACATTCCAAAATCCAATCACCCCATCGAGTTATCCCATCATGTCTTCATATATGCCTAATCACACTCCTTATGCTACCTTTGACAAGGGATGTCCATCATATCCATCATATCCTTCATCTACATCATCCCCTTATCCTAGTTTTCCATCACAATACCCCTATCTTGATCCCCCATCCACATCCCCTTATCTCAATCCTTCATCCACATGTACCCACTACCCTAATCTTCCATACCAATTTGTTTCAAATTCTAATCCTACATTCACATCTTCCTATCCTAGTCAAACACACCCACCAACTTACCCTAATCCAACACCTGCATCTCCCTATATTAATCCAACACCTCAATCTTCTCATCCTCATCCACCATCCCAATACCTTTATTACAACATGCCGCCCATATCTTCTACCAACGATCCACCGTCCGTGTCATCCTATCCTAATTCACCATGCCAATACCCCTATCTTAACCCTTCACCTAATCCCCCATCTATTCCCAGTCCTGCATCCAATCCCATTCCCCTATCTAATCCTAGCCCACCAATCCCTAGTCCTAATCCCCCACTAATCCATAAATCTTCATCCACTCCCACCTCACCATCTCAGCCTAGCGTATCCAAGTTTCTCCAAGGACTTATAACAAAGAAGACATCTCCCACTCCACACATTGCAGTTGTGGAACCCCTCGCCATCCAAACTCATCATCCATGCATACAAGGATTTAGACCCTTTCCATGCAACACCTATCATTGATGATACCTATCACATCCTCCTCAATCTACTGAAGTCCCCATCTCCTACTCATCACATCTACCAAATCCATTGAACACCCAATTTCTATTCGAGAGTCAGGCCCAACCTATCTAATTTTACACCTCCAAATCCAATCCACTTCTTCCACTTAGTATCTATTCCCGTGAATATTTTGAATCCTCCATCTTTCCATCTTTCCCCACTTTAAAGAGTCCCCCATGACGCATTATCATTCTCCCACATACTATGAGCTATGCCAAGAGCCCTCGACCCAAAGCATGCCAACAAATCCCCTCCTCCAGATCAAGATCCTACCATCTCATCTAGTCTACCGCAAGATCACAGTCCCCCATCCATTCCATCCCATGATCCTCTTGATATTCAAGATTCTACCACCGCTTCCATCTCTGCCTCCATCGCATGAGCTCACCGGGCCACAAAAATCGATCCTATCATATCCCTACTCCTCTCTCCAGATACTCACTCCATCCCAATGTCATGGCCCCCATCATCTCCTCTTCTCAGATCCCCCATCATCAGCCAAAAATACTAAGCAATTCCCACACCGCTTGCATATCCCTCTTGGTACTCACATTATTCCATGGTGGCCTCCTTTGCAAGAAAACACAAGCAGTATATACCACCCCCTCATCCCCACTCTAATAATGGACTCGCATCATGTTTTCAAAATAACAAAATCCTATCATGGATCAATGCTCAAGAACATGAACTATCATGTGAAAAGGTCTTAGGCCTTTCATGAGCAAGGTATTTTAAAGCCCATCCAAGTCAAAGAAATTCAGATGCAAGGTCTTGGGTCTATTCCCAAGACTCACACCTAAACACACGTTGGTACAACATCTTAGACGTGCCCCTCAACGAAGCCTTTTCCCAAAGAAATGTCAGCTCTCTCCCATCGCCTCCACCAAATCATATGCCATCCCTCCTCCTCTATCATATCACCTCAAAATAAATTCATCCATATTCCTCCTCCTTCTATCCGCTTCCATCCATTTTGGGGTTCTTTTTACATCCCTCTCCATCCACGACATTTCCCATCCTTCATCTATCAGATCCATCTTGGGTTCTTATGTCCCTCCATCCACTCTATCCATCTTGAGTCCGTATATCCCAAGATCAACTCCTCCATCTCATCCTTTCACCCATCCAACACCTATCCATGTCATCCATCATAAACATCCCTCTCGCATGTCCCATAATCAGGATCAACAAAGGCACATACCTAAACATCCCCCATCTACACGTAATCCCCATACTCCTACCTCCATTGCTTTGCATCGTCCATCCCCTCACACCCATCCCATTGCTAATAAATGCACTTTGGATGCTAACATAAAAATGCATAAATCCAAACACCCACATGAATCTAAAGCTTCCCATGTCCCCTCTAAAAGACATGGTAAGGCAAAGAAAAACACAATCCAAAATCAAAATCAAATCTATAGCTCGCAAAGAGCCAGCAAAGCAAAGATCAAAACCATGTGGATCCTAAAGAAAAAAGACGCAATGCCATCAAGTGAAAAATCTGTAAGAACATCCAAAGTTGCTAATCCAAAAGCTAAGCATGCCCACCTTTCATCTCCTAAGTCTGTTTTGGGTCCCTATGCCCCGAAATTCACTATTCCATCTCCTCCATTATCCCCACATTCTCCATCCATTAGTCCCCTTATCTTTTCACATCCATTACCACATGTGCCAATGTTGGTCCTGAACTCATCTCCCCATCACGTATCCACCCCATCATTCCATCCATACCATTTCCAACATCCCACCCATTATCCCTCGTATCTTCCCCATCAAATCCCTCTAATTCATCCTCTTGCATAATCCATTTATCCTAAGGTTGTACCAACATCCAACAGTCAATTTGAACATGAGCTCTTAGTACCGCGTATGGAACTTGATGCTTGAGTCCATCCATATCTTTATCGCATGTCTTCTAAACCCACTTATTCGCCCCCCTATCCTTATCCGTCTCCTTCTGCATGCTCTGCAAAAAAGTCCAAAAATCCAAAAAAGTCAAAAAAGTCAAAAAGTAAAAATATCAAAAAATAAAATAGTAAAGAGAAATAATCCGTCCAATGGTGAAAACTTGGAAAACAAGTGCCTCGGATAAGTACCATGATGAAAACCTGGCAAACAGGCATCATGCGTAAATCCCCATCTGCACTTGGGGGCAACTTCCTCATATGCATTCCCTCCATCCGCTATGCTTCCTGCTACACTTTCGGCTATGCACCCATCTTATTGCTATACATCATTTTCGTCCATCCCCTCCATCCTATCGAGCTTACACATCCTTCTTAGCATATCTCATTTATCCCAATCCTTCCATCCTCCTTGTGATCTTGATAACAATGGGGCAAACATATAGGCATGCTTTGGGCACCTCTTAGCATACATCTCCCTCATCCACACACTATCCTAATCCTCATTTGCACTCGTCTACCTTCTTGATCCACCCGTCATGCTACATTCCATATCCCTTCCTTATCCATGCATCCTATCTTCATCCATCTCACTCTTTTATCTTCCCACCACTTGTCTTCCATCCTTCATTCCTCCCCGCACATGACATATCTAGAGTCGGGGCATCTGTCTTCCTTTGCACTATAGTCCTTGGAGACATCATTCATCCTATCCAATCATATCCTTGCCATCTCCCCATCCTTATCTTCCTATCCATCTACTTCATTAATCTCTATCTCCATCCCATTTCATCATCCCTTGTCATTGGCCTCTGGTTATAGATTGCTCCCCATCCTCATCCTCATCCTCCTATCCATCCATCAAAACATTCCCTTTCATATCCCCATCTTTATCTTCCTACCAATCCCTTATGTTTTCCCGCCCTCGTCTTCTTATACATCCAAACCATCTCCCCCCATCCCATCTCCCCCATCTCCCCCCCATCCCCCATCCCATCTCCTCCCATCTCCCCCATCCCATCTCCCCCCATCTCCTCCCATCCTCACCTCCCATCCCCCATCCCATATCCTCCCATCTCCTCCCATCTCCCCCCATCCCATCTCTCCCATATCCTCCCATCTCCCCCCATCCCATCCTCCCATCTCCCCCATCCCATCTCCCCATCTCTCCCATCCCCCCCTCCCTCCCTCCCATCTCCTCCTATCTCCCCTCTATCCTCCTTTCCCTCCCTACTCCGCCTCCTGTCATCCACCACCGGCTGGGCGCAAGGCTCACCTCTGGGCAGCCTCGCTTCGGCCTCGGCTGGCGGATCCGCTCCATCTCTCTCGGCAAATAAGTGACTGTCCGCTTCCCCGGGCAAGGGATCTCTGTCTGCCCGCGGGTGGGACCTCACTGGGGCCCCACCGGGCGGGGCGGATCTGGGTCTGGCTTCTACAAGGACTCCGTCATCATGCATGGGCAGGCCCTGGCCCAAGTGGCTTCTCCTCAGCCCACAAGAACCGAGCACTTTTTTTTCCTACCCATTTTTTCTTTCGACGCCCCGGACAAAACCCATGTCTTGAAATTTTCAAAATTTATTGAAAAACCGTATTTTGGGGGGTTTTAATTTTTACACCAAAACTTCCGGAGGCCATAACTTTTGACTCGGGTGTCCGTTTGAGCTGAAATTTGACGGGTGATTGCGTTATGAGATAACGAGTGGATTCCCAACTAGTTACTTTGAAAGTCGTTGGAACCCGTTTTGACCCATTTTCGGGGCCTCAAACTTTCATCTTGACCCTCAAAATCCCAATTTAGTGTTTTTTTCCAGCATTTTGAAAAATTGTTTTCGCTCATAACTCAAAATGCATATCCCGAATCTGGGATGTTATTTGGAAATTCATCCTATCTCACCAATGGGTATTTCTTGGAAAAAATTGGGACCCTCAAACATATGACCATGAAGTTTCCTAAAATGGCAACATTTGAGAATTTTTGAAAATTGTCAAATCGGGAAAAATCTAATTGTCAACACCTCACGCCCTTTAAACCCTGGAAATTGGTGTAGAATCAATCCCATCACATCCCCCAATCATTCTCATCCTCCCCCAATCCTAATCTGAGCTTTCATTTAATCCCAATCTGAGCTTAACCAAACCCCTAATCTGAGCTTTACTCCATCTGCAGTCAAGATCTTTGGATCCCTCCCTCCATCTTCTTCAACTCTCATCTCCAACATTCATCACACCTCATTCTATCATTTCAAACTCTCATTCCATAATCTTGATCAATCATTTACTCATTCTGAATAATCTTCCATCTATTCCAAACCTTCACCTTCTTGTTCCACGAATCAGTCATTTATCTCATCATTCATCTATTTGTCATGCCATCCACCCAATTCATCTTTTGATGATTTGAATAACTATCCCATCCCCGAGCTTTGTCTGGTCACTATCCTCCAATCCAATCCAACAGGTCTATCTTGTCCCATCGTGTCAGTCCAATCATTTTATCCCATCATCTTTCATCCATCACTTGTCTTTGGCCTTTTGTCGAACTACGTCGCCCCTACACTTTCACGTAGGCAGGGTCACTCATTTGATCTGCCCCCGGGGTTCCATCCATCATCGATCTATATTGTCCACTTTTCTCCTGTTCTCCATCCTATCTTGGTCATCCATCGAGGTCTCCTAATCTTGTGTCAGTCTCCTATTGTGTGTCGTGTCGTCAAGCTATGCCCTAATCTAGCTGGTTCTTAACAAATGAGATCCACTTGTATCATCAAATCCAATCAGTTCTGAATATCCCACGTCATATCAATCTTTTAACTTAGTATCCATCATCAGTCTCAACAGGATGCATCCTTCCTAACAGACCTCATCCATCCCACCCATCCCCTTGATTGATCCTATAGAAAAGGACATTTGAAATTTATTGTGATCTTTTGATGCTTTTGGCTTTTGTTTATCATTTGAGCTCCCTATCATCACTTGTCATGGTCGCCTTGATCCATCATATCATGGTGTGCTTTGACTAGTCAACATAGGGTGTATCTTGATCTTTTTCTGGCCTTCTATTGTCCCATCGTGAGTACCCACTCAAAACCCCTAAGGTCTTGTGTCAAGCATCCCAGGTGCTTGTGGTTATCCCACACTGCCCCACCAAGGCCAATCGTGACTTTGGGGTGTTGGGATATTTTCCTTGTTTGTTATGTTTGTTTTTCAGATTAGACACTAATCGGCCTTGGTTCTTCATACCCCTCGCTGCCTTTGTGTCTTATGCTATAGCAAAATCAGTGTCTCGACGATGGCAAATTGCATTTGGATTGCATTTCTCATCTTCTCATTCTCTCTCATCCTCAAATCCTCATCCTTTTCATCCTTCATCACACCCTCCCACCTTCCATCACTTTGCATCTTCTTCATCTCCCATTGCATCATCTCATCCATTTCGAGAGCACACTCGTGTTCTCTTGAACCCACATGTCCTCTCGAGGAGGCATCCTTCATCCCTAAATTTCATCTTTACCCCCATCATCTTCCTTCCTAGTCACTCCTTTGAATGATCAGCATCTTTTCCAATCTAACCGTCTTCTTTTAGGTTCTATATTTTAATATTCTTTGAAATGATGCTACTTCGTAACACCATCTCAAAGAGGGGCAAAATGTAGACATCCAAATTTGACACTTAATTTATCCAAATTTATCACTTTCATCTTTATTTTCAAGTAATTAAGTAATACTCCTAGCTATTTAATTAATAGTTTTACTATGTCAAATCCCTAAGGTATTTAATCAATACCTTATTCTTTAATCCTCCTTCCATCAATTGAATTAAATAAATATGTCATTTATTTTAATTTCCTTTTATGTCACATCCTCTCATCATTTTTATCTTATCTTAATCCTTCCTTCTAATCTCTATCATTAGGATGTGCACATGCCTAATCTTGGATTAGGATGTGTCACATCCTCCAACTTTTGCAAGTTGGCCTCTAATCCCTCTTAGCCACCTAACTATCCTCTAATCCCTCACTAACTAGCCTAATCAACCTTTCAAGGAATTTTTAATTCCTTTTATCCTTCCAAGGAATATTAAATTCCTTTTCTCTTCCCCATGTCCTTTATGACATGTGTCCTTAGTCAACCTTATTAAAGGCTTTCTCCCTTTTGACAAGGCATCTCCCTTCCCCATGTGAATTTTTAATTCACTTTTAAATCCCCCAATGCATTTAAGGAATTTTAAATTCCTTCCCTCTTCCCCATGAGAATGTTGGGGAATTTTAATTCCCCACTTGTCCTCTCTCCACATGGGGACAAGTACCTCATTTATGAGTAGATCTTGTCCAATCCCAAGGTACTTTGTACCCCTCCATCATGTCCTTCTCCTTCCACCTCATGTCCACTTCACCTTTTAGGGCTATCTCACATGCCACATGTCAAGATGTGAGGGCTTGTGAGTTCTCAACTCACCTTAGCCCTACATCTTGATATTTGGTGGCTCAATCTCAACCGTCCATTTCCCCTAGGATTTCCCAAAAATCCTATAAATACCCCCTCTTTTCTCTCATTTTGGGAGATCATTTGTGCTAGCCAAACTCTTACAATTTTGTTTCTCAACCAACACTTAGCTATTTTCATGTTTCCAAGCATCATTTGCATCTCATATCCCACATCTTGTGCCATCCAAGGAGCATACACGTCAAAGATCGAAGGGCCAACCAAAGGATCGACTCAACGCAAGGTATAAAGTTCCATTTCGTTTGCTTTGTCTTGCATTGTTTCCAACTTAGGCTAATCTTGAGGTGTAGGTTGTTTCAAGTTGTTTATTTGCACTCTTTTACTTGTTACTTGATTTCTAACGCTCACATTCGACCTATCACAGAAACATTTGTGGAAGATGCATGAATAATAACAGGAGGTAAAGAAACAACACTATCAACCCATTTAACAAACTCAGACCCAACAAAGTCATTACTTATCTGCAGGCACAAAGCACCACCAACTTCTTTCTCATAGATTTAATTCAAAACCCCTAGGGATAAAACATATACAACAACATGAGAGGGAGAAAAAACACCATTCTTTGCACATGTGTGCTAAATAAAACCCACAACACAAGTAGAATTAATTAGCCCCATATTTTCCTGAGCAAAAGACATAGGTAACACAAGATCCACATTATTGAGGGTTGACTTAGAGGAAGGGAGGATAAATCCTTTACGCAACCTTGAAAACGAATCTCCAATAAGGGCTTCCATTTTAGACTCCTTCACACTCCCTTTCACCTTCATACGAGCTTCAAGGAGGACATCTAAGAGGATCTCGTCCTCTTCTATGAAAGACACAACTTCAAACAACATTGTTTTAGTTTCGTCCTCAATGAAGGGTGAGAAATCACAACCATATGGCGAAAGAACTTTGTATAATGATGTTGTTTAGGAATTAATTTTTATAGTAATACAATATACCTAAATGTATTAAATAATATAAGGTGGATTTAAATGCTCTCAAATTTTTTAATGCTAATTTTATATGTCACCCATTAAGTCGACCACACAACATTGAACAACTGTTAGTACCTTCATACAAGAAAATACTATTATTTTCATGAAAGCATATTGATATATGTACAGGGTAGTAAAATTATGTTCATTTCTAATGTTTGCTGATTTTTATGGATCTAAAATATATTTTCCTATTCATCTAGTGGGTGTGTTTTCTACATTTCCAATCACATAAAATGATAGAAAAATATATAGGGTTAATTTGTTTTGCACTAATATTTGTGAGCACAAATTTACCGTTGGTGACCATGGCAAGAGGGAAGCAATTTCTTGACATGTTAGTGACAAGAGTTCAATTTTATAGGTCAGTGGAGGGTTACATGCTCACTTGGTGTAATCTATTAATTCTATGAAATATTTGTAATTTTATAAATGACTCAATTGAATGGCTCCAAATGTTTTCTCAACACATTTTGTATCCAAGCTCTTGATGGTTTCCTATCTAAGGTAAATGAATAAAAAATCCATACACCATTTCTTTGTTTTATATACATATCTTTAATCTATGAAAGGATTTTATACTTAGGTTTGCAAGGCATGTCAACACTATTTTTCAATAGAATTCACTTCTACTATTCAAAATAAATCCCGACATCTATTGAATAGCTACTATATATTTTGTCTTACGTTTTTTTATTTCCTCATAATTATTTTATTTTTTTGCTTGTGTCTTTCTCTTTTATTCCTTGAGTTTGATTTGAAAATAGTTAATTTAAAGAAAGGAGCATTGCTACCTAGGGTGTGTCTAGGCACTAGTTACTTATTATTATATGGTTTGGTATGGTTAATAGTTTATATAGGTTAAGTCTCAAGGATTTTATAATGTTTTACATGAAATGGTTGGCTACACTAGGTCAAGCTTTCCTTTATTAATATCACCAATGAACCCATCTTTTTTTTTTCTTATTAATGCTATGACATTGTCCAAAAAATATTAGCTAGAGTAGTCTTTGTTTTTTTAGTGTGTTTTGTACATGATACACAAAATGGATAAATATATATATATATATATTGGTCACCCAAAGGTATCCCCAACCCTCATGACAAGCGCTTAGATTTGTGACTCCACCATCCTTGCCCTGGTCTTACTTTTTTGCTAGGTTTTGGGGGACAGAGGAGGCGAGCAGAGGCGAGACTAGTCCTCTGGAGGTACGAACCGCACCCGACACGACCCAACACCATTATAATCCGGGAGCGTGAGTCAACCTCGGGACCTATATGGGACGAACCCAAATCCCTTAACCAACCATGCTACTCGTTCGGGTCAATTTTTATATTAGGCACATCTATAAAATGTCTATATAAAGTGTAACATTAAGAAATACCATTTTATGCTAACATTCATTTAGTTCTCTTTTATCTGAACAATTTCATATCTAGTAGCAACATTTTATTTATGTTGCATTACTTTGTGTTCTTATATGAATTATCAAATGAACTAATGTTAAAATTACACCATCTTTCCTCTCATAATATGTTTTTTATTAGAGGTAAAGTAGGTTTTGAAGGGACCCAAAAACCCTATACAAAAAAGAATAGTTGAAATAAAAGATAACTACAATAAGCACACAGTAGCCAAAACACAGTACACCATCAGTGCAACATCAGCCAAAAAGGACAAACAAAAACAACAACACTACATATTCTTCAAGATATCAGCAGCCTCCATGTCGCTCGTCCTAGTCTTCTAAAAGTTATCCATAACTTCAGACAAATCCTTAGCAGGAACCCCAACCTGAAACTTGGTCTTATTACACGTACACACACTAGGACCACCCACATTCACCTCACTAATCAAAACATTATGCACACCACTAGCCTTATCAACAAAAACCTCTTCCTCCATAGGCCTACCACTAGCACCAACAACCTCACCAGGAACAATCTCCTTGTGTTTCTTGGCCACTTCCATAGGGGGAGAAATGCCAATAGATTCATACTTCACAGGGGATTTAGTCCCTTCCCCACCCTTCTCCAAATTACCATTAATCCTTTCCATTTGGTCCTCAAGGGTCAAGATTCTTTACTCTAACATCTGCTTCATGTTCATAGTTTTCTTAGCAATAGTATTCAAAGAGTCAAACAACTCATCAATTTGATTCTAAACTGAGGAATTTCCCACTTTACTCACTGCCCCACGAATCCGAACATTGGTCATGTTGAGTTCATGAAACACCCATTTAACCAATTTAAACAAATAAATAGAGCTCTCCTTAGCCATACCCAGAACATCAGAGATATCCACACGGTCAAATTTAAAAACGTCCTTACCCACAACAGTATCCTCCTCATAAGAGCTAACTTTATCCCGACTAACACAAATCTACTTACCTTTACCACTAGGAATTGACATTTGAAGCTTGCACACCGAATCAACATTATCCTCAACAACATACCTTCTTCTATTCAACATAACCAAGTACACACCTAGGGAATCCACAACATCCTACCTACCATCATCCTTCAAGGGAGAAGCAACTTGCATCTCCAACAACTGGCTAGCAGACCTAATAGCCAATTTCTTGTTACTACCCACCTTCAGGTCCTTCTTTCTCTTGGTTTTCCAAAAAGGGGATAGTGGGGACACTTCTTCAACCCTTTCCCTCTGAATAGTAGAAGGGGCAGCAATATTAATTGGCTTATCATCATCCTTTTTCTCACTACCAGTCTCATAGCCCTTCAAATTAGGACCCAACTCCCCTTTATCAAACATTCCCACATCCGGAGGTTGCAAGACCACTTCCAAGGAAGCTTGGGAGTCTGAGATATAATCGATGTCATCCTTAGTTTTAGACTCCTCCTCAAGAACAATTTTCCTCTTTTTCCCTTTCTTACAGACTAACTCCTCTTCAGAGACAGTATCATATTCCACAGTTGGCTTCTGTTGCTTACCCTTGGGAGTGGCAAGCAGTTTGGCAACCTCAGAGGCTTTAGCATAATCAGTAATTAATAGAATAATCCCTACATGCAACACCAGGTTCTTGGGATTCCTTTTGTGATCCTTCAACCCAGATTCTAAAGATGTCAGAAGATAAAAAGGGAATGAAATTTTCTTTTTATGGTGAAAGTGATTAAGGAAGACAAATTGTTAAGCATTTATCGCAGAAAAATGACTTTCAAGGGTAATATATCTCATAAGTTCCTCAGCGACATCCCCGCAAAGCACTTTGAGCGAGCTCCTTTGGTGCCCACCACTCTTAGTCAGCTTAAGGTCTTGAGCTTCATTCCCCTTAAAAAAACCTGCATAGTAGCCTTCGATTCCTTCTTGTCTTTGTAGACCTTCTTACCTTCCTTTGAGAGACCAGTGATATTAGCTATGAAATCCTCTTTTACATTAAACTTTGTACCCCCCAGTTTCAAAACTTTGTTATTCCAGGCTTTAGCAAACATAGTCGTCGCCTGCGGGTTGTTTCCATGCAACCTTTCTAGATAAGGTGTGAGCCCACCTTTCTCCAAAATACGCCACACCTCCTCCTTTTTCTTAACATAGTCACAAGAGAAAGGATCTGCATGATTCATATCACCTCCCATGGCCCCAGAATTTGTAGAAGACAGAAGCTTGAGAACCTTGAAAGCGATAAGGAGAAACCTCGAGAAGGAGAGAAAAATGCCACAATCTGTGTGGCAGCGATATTATGGCAGAGGTAAATAATGATTTTAGAATGCCACCCCATATGGAGATTGAGCAAGGTACCATTAGCATGATTATAATCTTGCTCACCATCACTCCAAATAATTACCTGCTACGTGAAAATAGCCATGCGAGCCCAAAGCATTAAAAGGTCATCAACCAAGTTGGCAATTTTGAAAATCATGATTTATACACGTGATTACCTCAATGGGGAGGGGGTTGTTCACCTCCCATTCCCTAGGACCGCTAACACCAAGATTAGCAAAAATATCAGCTAATCCATTTCCTTCTCGAAAAATATGAGATATATAATATTCATCAAGGGATTTAAGGATTTCAATAGCATCCAAGATGATGGCTTAAACAATCCATGAGGGGGCAGAGCATTTCAATTGGGCCATTTTCAAGCCATGATAAGCTGCAGACGCCTCTACATAGTTGTTCATCTGGGTTCCCAAAGGGAGCGCCACAACGGAGACAAACCTACCTTTAGAATTTCTTAACACTCCCCCACAACCAACAGGACCCGAATTACCTTTAGCAGCTCCATCAAAGTTAACCAAGGTTCACCCAACCAACAAGAGGAGCTTTTCAAACAACATCATCTCTAAAGGCTTTCTTATGTTATTTATGTAGTTACAAACAATATACTTTCCTTTAGCATCATAATGGTAAAAAATAATCTCTTTATTGCATTCTAGAGTATAAAAGAATAACATATTATATTTTTCCATTTAATCTTGTGAAGCCAAGATGATGATGTTTTTAAATTAAACACGTAAAGGAAATAAACTTTTTGACCAAAATTATTTCTCATGCTTCAAAGAATATGGACCTATATGCACCTTATAGTTTCATTATTGATTTCCTTTCATAAATTCATATATTTGTACTTTACTCAACCTTCCAATATAATTTATAATTGAAAGGATTGGAGAGTATGCTTCCCACTCTCTTAATTTCACCATAAGTTTACAAAATTTGTTTTCCATTCCATCCCTTAGTTACAATTTTGAAAGAGGTTGGAATTGTTATGTATTATGTCATGATAGAATATGCCTTGTTTGCAAAATAGTTAACATATGATAAAAAGGTAATATATAAGCTATGTAAGTAAAAACAAGGCAATAAAGTAATGGTTTTTTTTTGGTAACTCATTACCTTTCATTTTGTGTAATTTCCCTTCATTAAGAAATATATTTTTTATTATTAGTTCATCTTATAGCATGTGCTTAATACATACTTATTAGAATACTAGCTTGGAAAATAAAATGGGTTCTCCATACAAGATATGGAACTTAAATATGTACAATTTTCAAAATGAAGTTGTGATGTGTAAATCTCTAAAAAAAACCACAAATAGGGGTGTTTATATTAACCATTTTGTGAGAAATATCTCCTATTAGAGAACAAAGATATCTTCTTCAAGCTCCATGATAAATTGGTTGCATTTCTAAAAGTGAAAAAAAAGGTATTAATTCTAAAGTGGAGCTTAGTATATTACATTTTACAATTGGTAGTCAAAGGTAGTTACAATTTTATAAATTATAACAAAGGTAATGAACACAACATGCAACTATTTTATATTCTTTGATACTTAAACTTATTCAAAAAATTGAATATATAACCTTAGTTGATTTGGAATTTAACTTTTCTATGTGCATGGTTGCTTTAAGTTACAAATATAGTTTTCTATAGGAATCCTAGGCTTTGAGCTAAAACCAAGTTTGTAAATTTAATGGGGAGAAAAATTTAAGCCGAAAAATACCTCATATTTTAAGGTATTTGTTGAGGAAACCTATCTAATCTAATTTCACATATTTTTAAAGTAAATTGAATTTTTTTCTCATGATCCTCTTACAACATAATTTGACTTCAACATTCACTATTTCATGCCTAACTAGCAAGGAAAACTTGACCAAGGGAGGCATAAGATGTTGCATTCTCGTGTAGATATCAAAAACCTATAAAAATATAATAAAAACTATCTCAATAATCCCAACTCTAATTCTATATACTTATTTAAATGGAAGCATGGAAAATAAGGTAATTTCAACAAAATAGAAACATATGAAGTATAAACAAATCAAAACTCAAGCTATCAAACAATATAGAAAAATACAATGCTAGTAATCATGCTTATTATAGAGAGTATAACATATGAAAACATGTCAATATGTGATTGTCAAGACTAAAGGGGATTGGTTGAAGTTAGGTTACAAATTTGACACATATACCTACCACATTTTGCATAGATTTCAAGATAGCTTTCCCTATAATATCGGTTATCCATTTTAATACAAATGGTAGCATATGATAGATGATAATTGATTGGCATGGTATATAGGAGAAAAATATATCACCCCTTTTAACTTGTTTTTGAACTCATGTTATTCTTAATATAGATTTCTTTAAATTCTCTACATCTTTTCAAATGAAACTATTTGTAAAAGTTAAGTGCTAAGATAATATCCTTGTGTAGTTGTGAATGCTATTTTTTCAGTTTATTTTTTGTAGTTCTCAAATTTTAAGAAAAATCCTTAAGATTTCCTTAGAAAGAATGTGCATCCTAGTATGTGAGACCTGTAATGGCATGAATTTTCACCCCTTGAAAATTCCACATTTACGTACCTCCTACCTTAGAAAATCAAGTTTGATAATGCAATTCCACATCCTTCATTTGCTTCCCATCCACTTGGCAGTTGTTTTTGTGTCGGTGGAGGATATTATGTCGGGGACGCTAGTACAACGTGCAAACGTCTATGTGGCACTACCATCTTGATAGGATTCTTGCCTTTGGAATCCACAGAGACATTACAATTCTCCATTGGAAATGAAGAGTAACGTCTTTACTCCCTTAACCAACCTTGAACA
Source organism: Sequoia sempervirens (assembly GCA_007258455.2). Taxonomy (NCBI): domain Eukaryota; kingdom Viridiplantae; phylum Streptophyta; class Pinopsida; order Cupressales; family Cupressaceae; genus Sequoia; species Sequoia sempervirens. The sequence goes on from VDFB02163429.1 coordinate 29,396, forward strand.
ACTCCTTTGCCTCCAAGTTCATCTTCAAATCACTATTTCCTGGATTCTTTTAGTCTCTCTTGAACTTCTTGATCATTTACACACTTGGGACTTCTCTCACTACTCTTTTCACAACATTCTCAAGAATTCTCATCTCCATTGAAGGTGTAAGTTGACACTTTGTTGGTTTGTTCCCTTCGTTGTTGCAGCAACATTGACATTTGCAAGCTTGTGAGCTCACTCCTCCCATTTGCCTGGAGTGCATGTGGTTGAAGGTGATATCACTCCATTTTATCTTTCTCCTACATTATTGTATTTTTTTTGTATCATATTGTTGTTTAGCATAGTTCTTAGTACTTTCATTCCAATATCTTTATTTATCACATTTCTCCTACCATTGCTATACTAGTTGTCCGTGGAGGTGGAAACACCAAAGCGGGGGACTGACTGTGGTAGTCCTCTATACACAACCCCAACATTTTTTCATCTTGTGTGTGTGGATTGCTCATCGTCTGAAGACCTCAAATATATCAACTTGTGGGTAGGAAAGTGTGCTTTCCTCAGCCTCTTTTGTCAATTTGTAGATTAGATCAAGTTAAAGTATTTTTCTAGTTATTCAGTTATTTAGTTACTTGTTGCTTTTTGTTATTGCGTTAAATCACATCTGTTAGGTTGTTAGTAGGTTTCCTTAGCTTTTATACTGTGCTTTACACTTTCTATCTATACGGACACCAATGCCCCATTGAGACACCAATGCATCACACTGTCGTTCATGTCCCACACTGTAGTTCTCTAGTAGTGAGTTGCTTAAGTCACAGTCCAAACTTTGGAAACGTGCTCACCTGACTTCCTAAGACTCTCAGGTTGACAGAAGGAAAGAGGCAGATCAATTTTCCTTCCTTTTCACCCCTTTTAAACATCAAACCTATCTTAAAAAATCCCTTAGCTTGAGGTACATTAGGGCAACCTATTATTCTAGACCCTCCCATGACCTGGGGTCCTGAGTAGTCGGTCCCCTTCCTCTATATTTTGGTGAACCTGATGTGAAGCTTGTGATATATATTTCTTTGTGTAGGAATTCCTTCTCTTGCATCTTGCGTATGTTGTGGACTTGTGTGTTGTGATGCTTTATGAGCTTCATAACTCAATCTACAACTTCTAAATACGTTGTTAGAAGGAGTGTGCGACAATGACACTTAGATATGGAATTCTCAAGGGTCACTTTGGCTCTCGCTTCACAGGAGATGGTGTTGGCAGTAGAGACAGGTTTCTTTGATGAAACCCCTCATACCCCTACTCCCCATGTTTCTCCTATAGCTTCACCTTTGAATGAGGATGAAGTTGTCACAATTCCCACATAACACCTCCTTGCTTTAGATAGGATGCTTTTAGATCTTGGGAACCATTTGGGGAAAGATCAAAACATAGCTAGGGCCACAAGAGTTGTTAATGAAATCAAATATATGCTAGACAAGGATCATATAGGCATAGAGTTTCTTCATAACCTTATCTATTTAATGGAAGCATACATCCCTTCTTACTACCCTAGGTCAAGTATTACCCTAGGTCATGTGCTCGACACCTATGAAAGACAAATTGGTGTCTTGATGCCTACGACATCCATATGCATGGCTGAAATAGGCCCTTCTATCAACATCTTTGCTCGTGCTCTGCCTCCTCCTATCAAAGTGAGCATAATACCCCTACGATTCAATGT
>VDFB02163431.1:0-24691 GCA_007258455.2 Sequoia sempervirens
AGTTGCACCACTTTACAACTTTTTACACCGCCAGTATCCGCAACTTTTTCCTCATCCGAAAAGTCATCACTCATTGAAAACGCCCGAAGATAGCAAAACCGAGGTTATAGATGGTCCCAACATGATCATGTAGCCTTTGACAGAGTGTCTGTATGCCCCACGGTCTCCGAGAAATAGCCCTTCAAATATTGCTGCCTTTTAGCACTTTGGACTCTTAAGGGAAATCGCCGGTCCAATGTAGCTCGGAGTGATTCGGCGTATTTGGGTGCAAAAGAGGACCATCCCTGGCGTAAACATACCCATACGGACATGTTGGAACAGTCCGTTTGGTTGTAGGAGTTGCGGAATGAAAGTTGCACCACTTTGCAACTTTACACTGCTTGCATCTGGCAACTTTTCCCTCATCTGACAAGATGAGAGTGTGATGCTAATCTAGGTGTTATGTGTAGCAGATCAAGCTTGTTGTCATGCAAATGCTGAATGATGGTTGATTGGTAAGCTTATTACCACAGTGATGTTACAAAGGTTTTTCTTTGAAGCAAGGAAATTTGTGTTCACTTATCATTTTTTAGTATTATTATTCTACGCTTTCTTGTGTAACATCTAGGCTAGTGGCTTATAAGATGATTGTTATTTTGCTCGAATATGCACATTATGCACTAATTTTTCATTGATCTATGTTCCTTTGTAAGTGGAATGGTTTGAAAGTGTCATTTGTGGAGGAACAATGCATTTGTGACATAGTTGTATGGCAAGACTTTCATGGAAATGTTTTGTGAATGCTTTTGCAGGAAAATAGTAAAATGTTAAGGTCTTTATAGTGGAAGGTTGCAGTAGGTTTTGGTTTCAAGGGGAGCTTCTTAGCATATTCTTTATTCTTGATATTTTTAGCTGATATGTTATTATGGATTCAATGGTAGTTGGCATGACACTTCATCTTTTAGTTCTCGATGGATATGATACTCTACTTCTTCTGATAGTTCAGTTTGATGTTTCACTTGACAACTTGGTATTTGCATATATTTATATCTAATATTGCTTTAGTTTTTGACATCTTGTTGTTAGTTTGATAGATGAGGACAATGGTATCATGGTACATTTTGGTGATTTTTGATGCTTACCCACTCCTTTGACCTTTGGAATTGTTTTCAAAAGGGGGAGAAACGTTGATATTTATAGTTGAGATTGACACTACATTGTACAAAAATAAGTTTTTCTTTATTTATCAGTTTCATGTAATGGTCTTTTGCATTTTTTTGGTTTATACTTCAATACTTGATATATTTGACTTTCAAATTAACACAAGGATTTCACTAGGATTCTTGTTCATTATGAAGTTAGACCACTTTCATAAAAGTAAATAGGGAGGATTGACATATATCATTTTTTTGTTTGGCTAGTGACTTTGAGAAAAAACACCGACATAATAAGTTGTTGCATATCTAAAAGGTAATGATGAAATTTCAACATAATGGTTAGTGGTTTGATAATTTCATTTGAAAAGGCTTACCAAGTTCATTATGACCTAAATATTTTTATTAAATATAAGCAACAAATCATTTTTAACACAACCAGCTTAGGGCTCAAAGAAACTTTCAAAGAGTTGGTTGTATTGTGGCTGCAAAGGATGGGTTTTAGGCAATAGACTTTTGGTTTTAGTTTCTATAGATAAGTCAATCTTCATTGATTAAGTTGCATTGTATTTATCTAAAAATTAGTTGAGTGTTTATTGTCTTTGCATTTGTTAAGGTTGATTTGTGGTTGCATTATGTATGGCTATCAAATTTGATTCAAAGTCTATCATTTCAATCTTGTTCAATTTTTCATACTCTCATTATGTTTTGGTATTGAGCACACATGTAAGTTTATTGTCTAATCTTATGTATATCCTTTTGCTAGGGCAAAGGCTCTCTAAAGGTATTGTTGTTCCTATTTTGTATTGTCTAGGGCATAGTTTTGTTACAAATACATTGTTGTTTGTAAAGTGAAAACTAAAGTTTATTGATTGGATTGGTGTGGAGTATTTTGTGTAGTTTGCATACCTTGATTTAGATGCAATGTAAATAATATACCAGTGTGTATTACATATGTCTAAGGTGCATAGTGTTTATTTCATCAATAATAGTTTAAGTGGCTGGAAATGCTTTGAGTTTGAAAGATGTGCAATGCAATGTAATCAGCAATATGAATAAACTACATAATATAACCATTCTTTTTATGCTATTGTACATCAAGATATTTAACCATTGCTCACTTGATTAAAATTTCAAAGACTTTAATTATACACATGAGGAGGCAATTAAATTTCGATTGTCAACTTCTATATATGAAATTATCCAATAATCAAGTGTATGTCCATATACAAAAATGGCATCAACGCCAAATCAAACAAAATTTTACAATATGTGGCATATGCCATCTCGGTAACTATTCAATATTTACATGCCAAAATGTCTATCTCATTCTAAACTACTGGTGGATCATCAAAATGGAGCCTCTTTGAAGCACTCGTTGCCTCTGAAGGTAGCTGCACAAGAAAAAGTCAAACCACAATTGAGATTAGTTATACTATATAATTTAAAATTGAATAATTAACATCAAAATCAATATACATTAAATTATAATTGAACTCTAAAATTGTAATCTTGATTACCTGAAATATCCGCTCTTCAAAGGGTCGGGAGTTCTAGAATATGCCCCTCTCAAAGAACCGACCAAACCATCTTTTGTAATTTCAATCTATATAGGTGAACAAAACCATAAAAGTGATCCAAGTTAGCATACAATTGTCAGTAATAGGAACATATAAATACCAAACACAAAATAAAATGAACACATACTTCTTTAGGTGTTTCAACACTTCCTCCTTGAGCTGCTTCAACACCTACTCCTTCAGGGGTTCCAATACGTACTGCTTCGGGTGTTGTGGCCCTTGTCAACAAGGACGTATAGCCTGCACATTCTACACATAAAAATGACAAGTACATATGAAACTACCAATCTATTTTTATGTATGTATAATCAATATAAGATCTTAAAAATTCTTAATTCAATCGAATTTGAGTTCAATTACCTTCCCCTTATCTAACATTACACTTCCATAATTTGGACAAGGTTGCACCTCGCTCGCACTAGGTGTTTCCTACAAGAGGAAAATGAGATAAACATATAAGCTATTATATAATTTCATTAATGACAATTCAAATGACAAGAAAGTATATAATAAATAAATGTAAATGAGTGAGTGCGAAAATATATACTATGTGTGTGTCGAGGCCAAATGAAATGGCCCTCATACACATCCCACATTTGTCACCTCCTGACATCAATCATAAATAGACCATGTAAATAAATATTAGTACATTATACTATCTCTTATTAATATTCATTTAAAAATAAATGCAAGTTATAAATTCACAACTTAAATTTTACCTGTGTCACGACTCCAATGTCCCCCTCTCTAGTAGGAGAGGACTCTATATGGTGTGCTCCACTCCCCTGCGTCTGATCTATAATATCCACATCGTGGAAGTCATAATCAGAAGTGTCTAGGGGATGCTCGGCAGGCTCTACAAGAGGACCCAAGCATATTTGGCGGCACATGGAGCAAGTATGTGGTACAAAAATATGTGGGCCCGATGAGGATGATGCAGCAGCACTCGAGCCATCACCAACATCACCAGAATGTGGCTGAGCTACTATGGAAGCATGCGAAACCAAAAGACCACTCAAAGAGTGAATAGCATCGATAGTCTGTGTGGCCGCATCCTGCATAATATCTGGATGGTATACTGGAGGTGGCGGAGGAAGGCGGGGGGGGGGAACATGTGGGCGGGTATTACTCTAACTGCCCCTGCTCTATCCTGGGGCATACCTCCACCAACGCCCTGGAAGGGTCTAATGTCAAAGTAATTGACATGATGCCTCAACACAAACTCGGCGATATAATTTTTATAAAGTAAAATGGTACATCCAAATTGTTGTTCGTGGTTTCAAAAAAACCATACACCAACGATCCCAAAAAATTTCTACAATGTCTCTATGAGTGCACCATTTTATAGAAAGTTTTGTTTTATTAACATTAACTGGCAAACCAGTGCGGGGGTTAACAAATAAAGAGGCTATTTGGGCTTTGGTTATCCCAAGATCTTTCACATCATCATAGGACAATCCACATGCATAATATTCTCTCATATTTTCTCGCCACCTAATGAAAGGCATATGCGAGGGAGAAGTTTCTATATTTTTAATTATTTCATTCATTGTGTTTGGAATGAAGATAATCGAGGGACTCTTGTATAAACTTCAGAAATGCCCCTTAATCATAAGGTAATTCTGTAAATTACCCTTGAACCCATGGCTGTGGAGGTGGTGTGTGGTGGTGATGGAGGTGGTGGAGGTGGGAGGAGGAGGAGGTGGAGGGGGTGGAGGTGGAGGAGGTGGAGGTGGTGGAGGTGGTGGAATTGGTGCATTTTCATCGTCAGCAGCCATAATGCCCGATTCAATATAAAAACAAATCAATCTAATTAGAATTAGACAATATAAATGAAAATATTATAAAAATACCCTAGTTTATAACAAAAATCTATAAAATTTTCTAATTTTTAATCCAAATACATAAAAAACACTCTTTTTAAGTCAAAATCCATTGCAAACATTCAAATTTTATCAAAATCCATGCTAAACTCAAATTTTTCATAAAAAATCTATCAAAACCACCCAACTATTTAGGTCCAACATTTACTGGGAGAGTTATCAAACCAATTATAGGGAAGCCATAACCATCATGAGCTTTTAATCATGCTTTTGATTGTTCATAATCATCTGCATAAAGTTCATGTACATACAATAACTCTTTTTTTATCATATTCACTATGCACATGGGATCAATGAATATTCCCCTTTTCGGGTTTCTGCAAACTTGATATAAAGAAGACCATCGAGTGTGGTTATAGAAGAATCAATATATGTAAAAGAAATGTCAAACAAAATATTGGTTTTTCCTTTATGATTTTGAATATTAGTAATGTTTATAAAGATGGAAAAATCATTATCATCTTCTTCATTGTCATTGTATTGAACAAAGTTTGTTGAATGAATTGGCAATGGGCTTGTAAATATTTGTAAGTATTGATTAGGTGAAAAAACCAATTTATTTCCTTTGTCACACAGGTCATCCAACCGATTCTGATTAGAATGAGGTCTTGCACTTGCTATAAATATTCCTTGTCTATGCTATTAAGCTACCACTTTCATATGCTTTGATAGATCTTTTTCCAAGCATCCATAACTTGTTCAAGCACCGCTTTTAGGGTTTTAGCCATAGTAGCAAGGCGCTGAACCTGCTTGATAAAATGCTTTGCAGACATGTATGAAAAAATGTGTAGCATCGACAACCTGCCACCATTTGATATTTATGCAGTTGTAGTATGTTTTGTGCAATGTAATCAGCGATATGAATATAACCAACAAAAATCTATTTTCTATAATTCATGGATTGAACTCTGTATTTTATTTGCTCTCAATGTCTGTATGCTATGGAAATGCCATTACATTTTTAAAATAAGTAGTTTCTTACTATTTTTTTATGGTTTTTTGTTTTTCTACCAAAAAACCCTAGTTTTTCTACCAAAAAACCCTAGTTTTTCTACCAAAAAACAATATTTTGAAAAAAATCAACTAAAAATAAACAAATCTAATTGAAAATTTGATAAAAAATAAAGAACTTTACCTGTTAGAGATGTAGTCCAAATCGGATATCGGATTTCGCTGTCCACTGTGCGCCCGCCGCCGATGAGCCGAAAACAAATGAGAATGTGTTGGTCGGGCCTTTTTTAGTATATATACTTCAAAAAAATTGGATATCCGATCCAAATTGGATATCCGATTTGGATCAGATATCCGATTCCTAGAACTAACTTTCCCTTTTGTCTTGGTCGGAATGAGTGGTTTTTTTATATAGTTCAACAAAATCGGATATCCGATTCCTAAAACTAAGTTTTCCCTTTGCCTCGGTAGTCACCCCAGCTCCAAAAAGTCAACTCACCATTTTCGCGTTTTTGAGTTGTAGAAACACGTATTTTTTTCTCCATTGCCACTTTTTGGCATACCATGATCCTGCACATGCCCTACAAGTGACATGATTCTATAATGTTTTAGTTAGTGAGCCTAGCTACTTAAGTGTACTTGACCTATAGGGAATGATCTAGACAATTAGAGCCATGGATGGTTAGATGCGAAAGTGTAGTATTTATGTAATTCGTAATTTGGTAAGTAATTCTCTTATGTCATCAATTGAGCATATACCCTAGATATAAATCAAGTCTTGTAAATTATCAAGATTTGTTAAGAGATAATTGTATAAACCCTATGGATAAATCATAAAAGGAAGTATTACCATAACTCTTTGAGGAAAATTCTAATAGCCTAGACTGAATCCATTATCTTGTGGCTCTTTGCAAGATTCAATGATCTAAAGTCTAAATAATTTAAGAATTGAAGATTTTTTCTTGAATTAATTATAATAAATCTTTGAGTCCCTTCATGATAATTTCTCTATCAATGAACTATCCTTTGAGACTAGATTCCTTTGTAATATTGAAGCCTAATTTTGTTTCCAAGTCTTAATAACTACTAACCATCAATTCCTCAAGAAAATTGTTGACTATGGATGTCTTAGAGTAAATCTCTAATGGAAACATTTCCCTAAGGGGCAATAATCCTAAGTCAAGAAAAATCCCTATTCATTATTCTATTGAGTGAAATCTAAGTCATCAATTGACTACTACTAGAGTTAAACATGCACTTAAGCCTATCCTCTAAGTGGGAGTTTGAATGTTGCCCCTATAAAAAATGGAATTTCAGTTATGTTAACATTAAAAGGATCCTCACATCCACTAGGAGTTTTAGGAACAAAGAAGTGTTGAATCTAAACTTGAGATCTTGAGTAAAATCAAATTTATAAATACCCACATCTATAGAAAATTTAAATATAATCACATGTCCAGATTAAAATTAAGAGCTCTTTAATTTATGATGGCACTCCTTTTTTATTTAGATCCTAAAAATGTTGTGATTTATGTTATTCTCTCAAATGTATATATAAAAGTGGGCAAGTGGCATGAGGTTCAAATGGTAAGGAGATTGATGAAAGATAAAGGAATTAAACAAAACCTCGAATGTAGTTGGTTTGAAGGCCATAAAATGGTATGTTATTTTTATGTAGGAAATATATTACATTCATGGACATAATAGATCTATATGTAAATTTTGAGACATCATTTGGGAGATGAAGGCAATAGGGTGTTTTCGAGATTCAAGACATTTACTTAGTGATATGGAAAAGGAAGAAAAACAATCATTTCTTTGCCACCATAGTGAAAATTTAGAAATTATTTTTGGTTTGTGGGACACAACCCTTAGAATAACTATTAGAGCTATGAAGAACCTCTGAGTATATGTTGATTGCCACATTGCAAAAAAAATTATCTCCAAGATGATTGCAAGAGAAGTTGTGAGGGATATGAACTACACCCATCATTTTAAATATGGATAATTTTCATGTGGAGATTATTGGTCACACTAAATGAAGTGATACAAAAAATAGGAGTCACTATAATAATGTGCACTATGTTAGACTTGCATGAGGGAACAAGGATTTATTTCTATTTTCAAGAAAATTTCATTAGTTTTATTTTTTATTTGAGTTTATGGCAATCTAGAATATCATGTTGGATTCGTAAAATTAGATGCATAGAGTGCAATGGAGATCACTTCTAATATTTTTTTTTTATTAGATTAAAATGGGAAGGGCTCACACCCATTACAAAATGGCCATAGAGGCCAAACAAGGGGATCATGAGAAGTGAAAGACCCAGAAAGAAAAAACAAAAGAAATAGCTACAAACCAACCAACAAGAGAAATAGAAATAGCACACAGAGAAAAACCAATAGGGGACCAAAACTGCTACTAGTCTCCCAGAATCCTAAGACTGGTACTAATTTCCTATCACTCCTTAACCAAGAATTGGAGCTTCTCATCAAACAAAATGGGTCCCCTTTGAATAGACTGGGTCTCCATGATAGTGTCTAGAGTTGAATTGCCCACCACCTTGTCTTTTTTCTACATGTGACTATCATCAATACCACCCTCAACCACCCTTTTTTCATGAGAGTTCCTTAGCTCTTGTTGAAAGACCTAGATGGTCGCAGCAGTATTCTTCATAGTCTCCTTGTTATAATCTATAATCTCTTAAAGAAATTGCATAATTTTGTCTTCGTTGATGTGAATAGTAGTAATCTCCTCTTGTAATTTCATTTTATTCTCCTTCGTGCCCGCAAGGGCTTTGAGCTCTTCCACATCCTTCTTCTAATTAGCTCATCTATCAAACGATTTAGCAAGGGAGGAAAGCATATCCCAAAACCCATCATCTTCAACCTCACCCAGCCATTGAGCAAGTTGATTAAGCACCTTGTTTTCCAGCACATGGATTTTTCCCTGGGAAATAATGAGTTGGCCCAGAAGCCACTTTATTATGTCATTCTAGACGTTGATAGTTGCTAAAATTTCATTCATTTAACATTGAAGGGGATCACAAGAGGCATAAATATCGTTACCCACATTGGGTTCAACAGAGGTCCCATCCAAATTAATGCATCTTTTTGGGGATTTTTGGAGACTAGAAGGGTTAATGATAGGAGGGACCATATTGGGGACATTGAAGAAACCTCATCATGACTAGGGAAGTGCACAGGGGAATCACCAAGTGTAGGTTTCCATGACTCGTCACCAGGAGTTATCTGAATTATTAGAGCCAAAGATAGAAATAGGAGTGATCTCAGGGAAATACACTTTTAATGGGATCAGGAGGGGTTTCCTCATTAACAAACATTTTTCCCTGGGATCTAGTGATACGACAAGTGGTGGAAGGGGTTTCACCAAGGGTGAAATTGGAAATGGGGCCCTTAGGGGGTTGGCAGGATTGCAGATAACCAAAGTGCTCCTCTTGGCAGTGGCCAGGAAGGGTAAAAGAGTGGTTTGTTGATGGAAAAGGTAGAAAATTAAGCCCTAGTGAATGGGGATATTTTTACTTTTACCCTAGACATTCTTAATGGACTATTCAAGAGAAGAAAAAATCTAGAAAGCAAAGTTCATTTTAACATTATAACGGAAACATTTAAGCATGGGAAAGAGATGGGTGTGAAAATGATGGAAATGACCCTCTAACGTGACATACCTCATCAACACTTCCACAATTTTAATCCACACCTCGGGAAGGTCAACCTTGTTGAAACTGTTTTGGAGCTTGTTAACCTTTTCATCAAGTTCTTTCAGAAAACTCTCCATATCTTTTTGGTAGTGACTCTTAGGCTTTCAAGGAATGCCACCACCATCCAATGAAAGCCCCATCACCTAAATAATCAACTCAGTGTTCACAAGGAAGGAGCACCCACCAATGGTGACAGTACCACCATTCCAGGAGTTAGAAAACTCAACAAAAAACTTGGAGTCGTGCCCCTTCATGCCATCCACATATGAGGCCAATTTACCTCATTGAATAATAGGCCAAACCTCCCTATCTTGCTTCCACACCTCACAAGTGGCGGGTTTATCCTAGACCAACATGCCCCCAAGGAAAAATTCATAGACAATAGAGCAAGAGAAAGAGTTATGTAGAAATGTCGAGAAGAATACTAAAGTCAAGAATAGAAAGGCTTATGAAAAGACTACTTAGAGAGGGTAATTTTCCATAATTGTAATTCGTGACAATTAATTTATAAGGGAGTTGGAAAGAGATCTAGTTCAATCTCTCTTTTTTTAGTACTTTGACATCATTATTAATTACCTCACACACATTCCCATGGATATGAGAGATATTATCCCAAATAACTAAACTTGGAGTAAAAGCACCAAGGTTGGCTAGTGTATCCTCTACTTTGTTGCCATTTCTATACATGTGAGTAGATATGTTATTCCCAAGAGTAACATGAGATTGCAAATTGATAGGATGGGGTCCCAAAGGGACCAACAAGGTTTAGTCATCCCAGTCAACAAAAGAATGGTGTTTCTAGAGTCTCCTTCAATGACTATGTTGGAAAAGCTAGCATTCATGGTAATTTGAATACCATAGAATACTAATATTCATTGTTGGGATATCTATCAAAGACTTATTTTATGATAACATGGATGTTTAATTAAATGTTTTTTATTAAAAATACTAATGTATGAAATGAATTAAAATTTGAAGTAGGAGGTAGAGAAAGAGAAAATAAAAGGTGAAGGAAACTCCAAAGTAAATGAAAAGATGCTCGACCAGTAGGAAATGGGAGAGGATGACTCATAATTACTATTTCTATTTTGTATATTTTTTGTTTAGACTAATTGTATTATATTTTTCCTATGTTAGGTTAACTATTTAATTGCACAATATAGAATAATTGTATTATCTTTTGTCTATGTTAGGTAAATGGTAAAGAAGAAACAATTAAATTTTGTGAAATTAATTGGACACTATGGTATCATCTGAATCCTCAAGAATATTGCACTCATATTCTAGAGAAATTATTCAAAATTTAACATGTGATTTTATGTCAGTAATGTTAGGAAATAATGATCTACTGAGAGGGGGGTGAATCAGTAGATACTAAAAATTTAGCCTTCAAACACCTTTATATAGATTACTTTCTTCACTCAAATACTTTGTGCAGATTTATTTCTTTAAATCTTAATGTGTAGAGGGCGGGTGCATGAAGTTGGTCGCACTTTTGTGGCCAAATGGGAAAAAAAAATGAAAAGAGATAACGTGAGCGCGTTATGTGATTTCAAAAGAAAAAAAAAGTGAAATCTGTATCATTTGCTTTTTATTTTTTCTCAGCTCTGCTCGTGGCCAAAAACCTTCACTTTCACGCTCACATTCTAGGAGGAAGGATTTCTAGAAATTTCATCAACAAGAGTTGTATTTTCTTTGCAAATATGGCACCACGATGACGAAGAGATGCGGAAGGTAAGTATTGTTTGCTATTTGTTTTGAATTTGTTAGTTTGAAATTGATTTTGTTTTTTTTAGGTTAGATTTGATTGTTTTTTTTTAATTTATAGGAAATCCTGCAAATCCTCAATGAGAAGAGGAGGAAAATCCTCAACAGCAAAATCCTCAACAAAATCAACCTCCCCCACCATTCTCTCAATACCCTCTTGGCACTCAAGAAAATTTGAGGAGTGAAATTGAGAACAATAGAAAACAACTTGAGGATCTTATCAGTAGGTTGAGTGATCCAAATGCTTCAGCCACAGAAAGAATGCTTCTAACAAATTCATTGAAAGATATGTTAAAAAATGTAGATGCAATCACCCAACAAGTATCTGGATGGCAAGATAGGAGGCAGACAGCTAGGGCATATTATGTAGACAAATTATCATATAAACAAGTAAAAGATTTAAAAATTACTAAAGGTGATTTGTGCTCTCTATTCACTGACCCTAAAACAAATCAAAATCTTACCCTCAATGCAAAGATTTTTCCTATTCATTGGTGCCACCACCAAGAGATTAAGAACCATTTTTATGAAAGATGGTATATGGTCTTTGATTACCCACTATGCAATAATTGTGAAGTCCCCCAATATTTTCTTAGGAAACTATACAGTGAGTTTCTATTGAACCAAATCCCAAACTATTTTGATATGAGGGAGTTCCAGGGGAGAGGTGGGGGTTCAACTCAAGATAGGCCCGATGCATAACCGGATCATACGCAGCAAGTGAGACGACCTCTCGCTAGGCTGCCTTGTGAGTAGATTGTGATACTTGTCGTTGCGAAGGAGAGTGTCGACATAGAGACATTGTAGGCGATCACAACTTTGACCCAGAGTGTCATCCATCACACTAGCCCTATTGTACAACACCATCCAGGGGAGTCTTCAGGTGGTGGTCTTTGAACCCATGTGTGTCAATCTTGCGGGGCAACTTGTTCGTATGACCCTACCGACACTCAGGAGGGTGCTACGTAGGATCCATATGCTACTACACAGCTTGATCTATATGCATCTACGGGGATGGAGAGGACAGCTGACATTTTGCATGATGCATATGGCATTGACACTCAGGTAAAATTCAGCATGTTCATTGAATTTAATTTATTAAATTTCGATTGTGAAATGCAAGATTAACTAATTTAGTTTTATTATTTTAATAAAATTGCAAGGTCACAATGTAGAGACTAGATACACCAATCATCCACATACTTATTTTTGCAGTACACCTATCAGTGGGGTATGTAACTAGTAAAAAATTATAAATTTATTACATGTTAATAGCATTGTTTTACGAATGGTATTTTAATATGTGATTTTGGATTTTGAACAGGGTAATGTTGGATGTTTCAAGGAAACACCTCCTAGTGCCAGTAGATTTGATCAAACGTTCACGGAGGTAATATAGAATAAAGAGAACTTAACTAATGAATTCTAAGTTTAGTAGATTTGTGTAGTTTATATTCATATTGTTGGTTATGTTGCATTACACATCATTCAAACTCAAAGCATTACTTCAAATTCGATAACTAATAACTCTGTGAAATATAGTTTACCATTGTACTCAAAATTTTGTTCATTAGATCTCATACATTATGTTTCCATCACGCGGATCGCTGGCTGTATTTTTTGTGATTGAATAATTTGTTGTTTTCATTCTTTCTATGTTGGTGACAGAAACACCACCAAACGTTATGAGGGCAATGGATATTGGTGTTTCCTTCGCTATAAAATCCTCGATGGCTCTGATAGGGGAGGTATGAGGAAAATTACTAAATTTCAATTTACATTCATTGTTATAGATGAACTAGTTCTAGTGAAAATCAAACCATTATTGATTCGTAGTTTAATTCCTATTTGGATGGTTTATACAGGGCTTGAGCATGCCTGAGCATCGGCGGCAAATATTTCCATCGAGGAGAGTGATCGAGATGTTGTAAGTGATTATTTTGTTAACATATCACTCTTATAATGTAATTTATATATTAATGTCTTTACTTCTTATTGTAGCAATTAAAACTTCACCAGGAGCTAAACCCTAGTAGGAGCAGCAGGAGCACTCCTCAAGCACAACAAAAATGGGTGACAGACTTATCGCCATCGGATCGCCAAGCAAAGGGAAAGAAAATTGTATTTGAACCAGAGCATGAAGAGAAATGAATTTTGAATGCGAGCTCTGCATACGCCTACATGGCAATTTTGTACTATTTTTATTGGATATATTTGACATTGTATGCCTATATGGCATTCTCGTAAGCCTATATGGCTATTTTGTAACTATATTTTATACTTATATCGACATATATTGATGTATGCATACATGGCTATTTTCTTTTAATACAAATCTTTTTTTATTGATGGTGTCCATATTTGCATTATAAATTCATGGTTCAATAGATATGAGTTACATGTATTCAAGTATATACTTTACAACTTACGCACATATACTTTTTGACTTACGTGTGAACATCAAAAAGTGTGAAAATTTATATGTGTGGAAGTCAAATGTAAGCCAATTTTGCAATTCTCAGTTCTTGCATACTCGATCTTATGGACTTATTCCTTCCTAGCACATATTATGAATATTTCTCATTTGGTGCAAAAGACAGATTCCTCATTTTTGAACCACTCATAGCAAAGAGATTCACAATAATACTTTAGCATTGGAACACTAGTCCATACTTCTCTTGTCTAGACCATAAAGGATTGAAAATTCTTAATTTGATACAATGATAGTCCTGAGATGAGAATTTATATAACCATGCCTATTTTGAAACTTTGCATCTAATACTGCATCAACATGAACTTAAGAAGTGTTGCATAAGAGTGTTAGGTTTGATAGGCCTTCTCTTCCCTAAGGGAGGAGAGCCTACATCTTGAATTTTGAACAAAATTTTAAGTAGCAAACATTTTACCTAAAAGCTTCAAACCTAGATGACATATTTGGCTAAGTCTATCTTGAAAATTATCAATGCATTAAAACTCTAAAGGAGATTCTCCCTAAAAAGTAAACTTTTAATTCTTTTCCTAAGGAAAGAAATTGCAATGTAAAGCTGCATGATTTATCTTATTTATTTCACAGTTCCTCGTCAATCATTCACCATGGCTAGGATAGTTTCATTCCAAGGCAAGGACACCCAAAAAAAATCGCACCAGATTCTTTCTATGATTTGCAAGAAAATGTTGGCTCTTTCACAATGTAAATAATTATGTAACATTGTTTTCTTGTTTGCCTTCCACACAGAAAAATGTTCACACTTTTCAGATTGATCAATGATCAATAACGGGTGATTGTAAACACTTGATATTTTTATGTTTGAACTTTTAATTTATAATTTTGCATTCATTTCAAGCATTCGGTATCACTAATATTTTAATATCGACTAAGGAAAGTGGTGGTATTTTTGCTATGTTATTTTCTGGACTTCATTACTGGCGTGGTGGTGGCCTTTTGAACTTGATTAGCCATCGCGAAATATGTATATATTTCTTATTTTTATATGTTTTTAGCCACGGAACCTTTCTAAAATGAACCCAACCCCAAAAAGAAAATTTGCCGAACCGGCGAACTGGGTTCTCGAACCCGAACCCAAACCCAAAACCGAATCGGTAACTTAGTAAAAAATAGATTTTGTAGTTTATATTCATAACATTGATTACATTGCATTGCACATCTTTCAAACTCAAAGAATTGCTTCACATTTCCTAACTAATAACTAGATGTTGATAGATGACAAAATTTCAATTACAATATAGTTTTTACAAAGTCAACCTAAGTAGTTATGCAATTACTTCACATTGCATAACTAATAACTAGGAGCAACTGCCAATTGCATTTGGTTGTCATGGAATTCTATGAGACCACATTTCTTTGAGGCATTTTTTCAAACAGTTCACTGCCTTTTCTATACTACCACATTTTTCATACATTTCTACCAAAGCATTTTATCAAATAGTTCAAGTGTTGCCTTGTTGCTATGGCTGAAAGCCTAAAACAAGTGCTTTCAAACAAGTTATGGATGCTTGGAAAAAATATATCAAAAGAATAATAGTAAGCAATATCATAGACAAGGCAATGAACTCTTTGAAAAAATGCCTCAAAGAAATGAGGTCTCATGACCTGATGGAATGCCACATGACAATCAAATGCTTTTGATTTTCATGGCATTTTATCACCATGAGACCTCATTTCTTTGAGGCACTTTTTCAAAGAGTTTATTGCCTTGTCTATGGTAACACATTTTTCATACATGTCTATCAAAGAATTTTATCAAACAATTCATTGTCTTGTTGCTATGGCTAAAATCCTAAAAACAAAGCTGGAACACAAGTGAATGCTTTCTCAGAAAAAAATCTATCATAGTATAATAGTAGCAATAGCATAGACAAGGAAACGAACCTATTTGAAAAAATTTCAAAGTTGAAATGTGGTCTCATGTGGTGGTGGAATTCCATGACAAGCAAATTGTTAGGATTGTCATGGCATTCCATCACCATGAGACCACATTTTTGAGGCATTTTTTCAAACAAGCCATGGATGCCTTGTCTTTATGCTACTACATTTATCATATTATGCTTACCAAAAGAATCTTTCTTTATCAAACAAGCCACTGTTACTATACAAAATCCTAAAATAGGTGCTTCCGGTGCCATGGATGCTTTCTGGGAAAAAATCTATCAAAGCATACTTCAATAATCAATAGCATAGAAAAGCAAGAACCTAAGCGAAAAAAGCCTCTCAAAGAAATGTGTCCAATGGTGATGAAATGCCATGAAAATCCATAGCAATTTGCTTCTTTTCATGGCATTCACAGTGCCATTCCATCACCATGAAACCACATTTCTTTGAGGCATTTTTTTAAAGAGTTCACTGCCTTGTCTATGCTAACACATTTTTCATACATGTCTATCAAAGCATTTTATCAAACAGTTCATTGCCTTGCTACTATGGCTAAAAGCCTAAAACAGGTGTTTTCGAACAAGCTTTGGATGCTTGGAAAAAATGTATCAAAGCATAATAGTAAGAAACAAGCTGATGCAATACAAATATTTCCAAACCACTCAACAACTCAGGGGACTCATGACCCAAACTCATCTTGGAGAAGATCAAACAAAATTTTAACATTTCATCAGAAATCTACTTTTCATCCACTCAAATTCTCTTATCATTCATCATTCATCCTTCCACAAATATGTATTCCAATTGACTCATTCAAAGCAAAAAACCATTTTAGAAAACTTTGATTCAATCAATTAGATCAACATGCATTTCAAAAACACCATTTTCAACAAGGAACTCTTCCATTCAATCAATTCATTCAACTTGTCCCAAATAGTCAATCCATCATTACAATTGGATTTCATACTTTTACCAGACCATCAAGCACTATGAACATCATTATTACAACTGATACAAATCAGGAACTTGCTCTCTTAACTTTGTTCTAATTGAACTTACAATTTCATGTATTATTTTACACCAAGTCTCCTCACTATCCAACTGTCAAAACAACATATCTCACTTCTAAACCATGTCCAATACTCCATACATCCATAACACCATCACTTAGACAACATTATCCCAAAATCAACTCACCGATCACTATTAGGTCATACTTCTATTCTCTAAGCAGTCAAGGCACTACTTCTTAATGAGACATTCATGCCCTAAATCAGGTAAACCAAACACACTAGTTTCAAAACCCAAGATCCAAAACACTTTTAGAGACCTTTTAATGCCCATTTCCTCATATCAAAAACTCATAATAAATTATATTGAAGAAATAAGCATTTTTTAGTCTGAACATTGTCAAAAAGGTTACTAAAATAGGCCTGATTTTCAAAGAAGATCCCCTTCAAACATTCCAAAAACACTTAAAACCTCAAAAAAGTCATTAGACATAACACAAAACTCCCAATTTATCTATTTTTAGGGATTAAAAGACTCCTTTTGACAGTATATTGACAAACCCTTGTTTATAGGATGAAAAACTCAAAAATCAATGAGGGTTTCCTGTATAGGCTACATGAAAACCTAAAACCTTTGGCCAACCATTGAACATGTCGTTTCCACATTTGAAAATGCATTTGGAAACATCTTCTAACCCATGCACTTGTTCTTTCTCCACTATCATGCCTAAAACCGCTCATTTTGATCAGAAAACTCCTCGTAATTTCCTATAGCAGCAAATTTCCAAGGTATTCTTTGTTTTTTCCTCCACTCACAAACATAAAAACATATATGCTAAATAACCTATCTCTTTGAACCTACTCCACCAATTCACCTAACCTACATTGGTGGAGTAGTGTGGAAATGCCTTTATAAGACTCTCAAAACTCAATGCAATGTGGATTTAATCGAGCCATAAGAAGGAATAACGCTCAAAGAAACATTAAAATTTATTGATTCCTTCCCAAATGGTGTTTCCCCAACCTACTGTGAAATAATCTAAATTTTAAATCCTAAAACTCTTATGCTATTCATATACAAGTTAAGAAACAACTAAAAAACACATACCAAGCTAAAACAGAACTCTTTTGTTAATTTAATTCTTCCGTAATACAATGATCTCTCTCGCCGACTTTACAATGCTTTTAAAGAAGTTTCCAACCATCAAACTACCTCTTTCATCTTCCTTTGAACAACCTATGACTCATTCCTCGCTCCTAGATTTTCTTGATTTTCTTGTTTTGTCTCTTCACATTCCTTCTTTTTCTCTCTTTTACATATTTAGCATTTTGACAATATTACACTTTGTGCTTTTTCATGCCTTGATTACATTTAGTTTTGACATTACATGGACTTAAATACATTTTTGACAACTTAGCCTTTTGAAGGCATTACATGACCTAGGTGCTCTTGCACCACAAGCTATGGTCTCATGGTTTTTTTTCACATCAACATGATTTGATTCATGTGAAAATCAACGTGAACCAGTTTTGTATTATGGAGCTATATTAAGTTGTCACTTTGAAAACCAATGTAACAATGATACAAAATAATTTTGATAATTCAAGAAGGCATCAAATGGCTAGTGTACAAACAAATTCTATGATTTATGAATAATGTTGATAACTTCCTCGGCCATTTTTTTTCAAAATCATACAAATGAACCTCTAGCATCAATAGACTCTATATATCAAGCTACCACAATTCAAGTTACATCATTCCATATCAAATGGTGACAGCTCGAATAATAGGGAGGAATGGCCTATTTCAACATACTACACTCAAACCCTTAAGGGATCGATTTGGCTGAACGTAGAGCTCCTCGAAATGCATTCCTGTGTTTGGGTGTGAAAGAGTACCATGCCTAGCGCAAAAATTCCTACTGATGCTAGAATAGTTTACTTGTCACACAAAGCTGCGTAATGAAAATTGCACCACCTTGCAACTTTCCACGCTTGCATTTGACACTTTTTCCATCAACTGAAAATTGACACCACTGCAAAACAACTTCTCGAAGATGTTCTAAAAACCGAGAGAGTTATTGTAGAGTGGCCCAACATGATCCCATCGGATTAGACGAGAAGTTTCTAAGCACCACGGTGTTCGAGTAGCCCCATTATGAAGTTTTTAGCCATTTTTCCCTTTGGACCCTTAAGGAATCGATCCGTTGAACGTAGCTCAAAGCCGCATTTTGCGTTGTTTGGGTGCAAAGAGGACCATGCCTAACAAAAATGCCTATTTGAATGCATTGAAACAACTGCTGGTCGGCCATTAAGTTGCAAGTAACTTAAAATTGTAAAACCTTTGCAACTTCCCATCGCTGTACCTTAATAATTTTTCCATCAACCTAAAACCTGACACCATGGGAAACCACCGAGATAACAAAACCCGAGAGAGGTTATTGTAGAGGGGCCCAACACAACTTTACAGGATTAGATGAGAAGTTATAAGTATCAGCCAGTCCCAGCGTAACCTCATGTTGAAGTTTCAGACCATTTTCTTTTTCTCCCTTTGACCCTTAAGGGACGACCGGGTTGAATGTAGCCTCTGAGCGTACTCGCGGTTTGGGTGTGAAGAGGACCATGACTAGCTGAACATGCCTAGTCTCGTGATGCTTGGAACAAATTGCTTGATCACATGAGCTGCGCAATCAAAATTGCACCACTTTGCAACTTTCCACCGCTTCCATTTGACACTTTTTCCATCAACTGAAAACTAGACACTACGGGAAAACCACTTCGAGATAATGAAAAAAAAGAGAGGTTATTGTATAGGGGCCCAACGCAATCCCATAGGATTAGATGAGAAGTTTCTAAGCATCACGGTATCCAAGTAACCTCATGTTGAAGTTTGCAGCCATTTTTCCCTTTGGACCCTTAAGGGATCGATCCAGTTGAACATAGCTCAAAGCGATTCTGCATGTTTGGGTGCAAAAGAGGACCGTTCCTAGCATAAACATGCATATTCAGATAATTTGGAACAGTCTGTTTGGTCACACGAGTTGCAGAACAAAAGTTGCACCACTTTGCAACTTTCCACTACTTCCATTTGACACTTTTTCCATCAACTGAAAACTGGACACTATGAAAAAACCACTCTGAGATAACAAAAACAAAGAGAGGTTATTGTAGAGGGGTCCAACATGATCTCATAGGATTAGATGAGAAGTTTATAAGCCTCACGGTGTCCGAGTAACCGCATGCTGAAGTTTGTAGCCATTTTTCCTTTTGTACCCTTAAGGGATCGATCTGGTTGAACGTAGCTCGGAGCGATTCCACGTGTTTGGGTGTGAAAGAGGACCATGCCTAGCATAAAAATGCCTATTAAGATGTGTTGGAATAGTCTGTTTGGTCACACAAGTTGCAGAATAAAAATTGCACCACTTTGTAACTTTCCACTACTTCTATTTGACACTTTTTCCATCAACTGAAAACTAGACACTACGGGAAAACCACTCTGAGATAGCGAAAACTGAGAGAATTTATTGTATAGGGGCCCAACGCGATCCCATAGGATCAAACGAGATCTCCGAGTAACCTCATGTTGAAGTTTGCAGTCATTTTTCCCTTTAGACCCTTAAGGGATCAATCTGGTTGAACTTTGCTCAAAGAGATTCCACGTGTTTGGGTACGAAAGAGGACCATTCCTAGCATAAACATGCCTATTCAGACGTGTTGGAACAGTCTGTTTGGTCACACGAGTTGCAAAATGAAAGTTGCACCACTTTGCAACTTTCCACTGCTTCCATTTGACACTTTTTCCATCAACTGAAAACTTAACACTACAAAAAAACCACTCTGAGATAACAAAAACTAAGAGATTTTATTGTAGAGGAGCCCAATGCGATCCCATAGAATCAGACGAGAATTTTTTAAGCATCACAGTGTCCGAATAACCTCATGTTGAAGTTTGCAGCCATTTTTCCCTTTAGTCCCTTAAGGGCTCAAAAATTAGCATTTTCTGCAAGGAGAGACTAATCAATTTTTACTAGTTTAGTTACAGATATGCAAAGGAAAAGAATAAAAAGAAATAGCTCATCCAAAATAGATGGAAGGCACTTACAGATAGGCATGGCAGTCTCTCAAGTTAGTCAGTCTTGGTCATACATCTTCACTGGGAGTTCCAAGATACCTATTGCACACATACCTCTCATGAATAGAATTTCTTGAAATTTGAAATGCTCTTATAATGTCTACATCATAGGTGGTCATGATAAGGTTAAATTCAAATGAATAACTTGAAATTGCCTCACCAAGCTTTGCACGCAATTTTGTAATGGCTTAAAATCATAATTGAGATTTGTCAAGATCATCAAAATAAGGATGTTGCATTGCTTTTTTGCTTGAGATTCTCTTGGATGGATCATAAATCTATATTTTATGCAAGGGGAAACCAATCAATGTTTTTTTGGTTACATACAGATACACAAAGTAAAATAAGATGATAGCATTGGCATCAACCAAATTGACGTGGATACAAGTATAAATTAATAAGAACCATTGTGCATATACTTACAAATTAATCCAATGAACCATCCGGATCTGCTCTACTCTTTATTGTGTCAAGTATTTCCTCATGGTTAGACTCATGGACCTTCCACTAGGTCTTGTTCAAAGGTCTACCCCCATATTAGGTCAAATGAACATTGGATGCCACGACAAGGTTTGAGTAATGAAGAATCTTACGATACGTGTCAAATTCCTCAAACAACCAATGTTCAACACTCTTATGTGGGTACCTTCTCAGCCACGTTCCAGTAACAACAATTGAGCCTGTAGGGTATTCAATGTTTTCTCCATCTATAATTGGGGCTTCCAATTTCTTTTTTGCCTCAACACAATGACACAAGTAATAGTTTGTACCCTCTTCGTTGTCTTCATCTGCAGTAACTGCATAAACATGCCCTGCATTTATATGTGTGGCATATCTCTTGAAATTATTCAACATTATGAATACAGTACAAAGTAAGATAACAATATGGAATTTCAAATACTAAGCAAGTAGATATATTACCTGGTTGAACTAGATCTAATACATGGTCAAAGTTGACTGATGATTCCATCTGTGTTAGTTCCAATTCCATCGAAGGGCGATACGTGTGAAGTGGGCTAAGATAACTTGTCAACCCACTCCCCTGACTCACAATCATTCCAGGCTTGCATTGAACATGAAGAACAAAAGCATGCCATCTTATATGTATCAATACTCCATGAACTTGCATTTGAGCTAAGGAAAGAGTGCAACTCACTCGATCCTGTTAGTGTACAAAAATCCTCATATGGTGCAATGTTAGTAGAATCCATCAACCAAAAAAATATACGAACTGAAGACATACCTTCATTACTTGGACCCATTGAAGCATTACATCACTCGACAATTGATCTTGCATCTTTCAACTGTGCACTATCTTTATACTTTAACTCTTCTCGTGCTAATGCTCTTTTCACGCATGCTCCTGCACCGTCATGCTCCCCCTTTCCATGTTTGGCCTCAGAAAAGTTTCACATATGTTGAACACATGTAGTGAGATGCATCATGCACATCCAATAGAACATGTGCGCATTCTTGAACTGTACTACACAGTTATCTAACCATATTATATGACTATCGTATGATATGCCCCTCTGATCCAAATGAATGTAGAACATCTGGAAGCAACCTTGCATGAACTCTGGAGAATGCATGCGATCATCACTAATATAAAAGTGATACTCCCTCAATACCTTCCTTTGGTCCTCTGTACTATCAGCTGCATGAATGAATGTTATGTGCACAAATATCGAAACCTATGTGGAGTTGTAATACTATGACTGCACCTCACGTTGTGGCTGTAGAGTGTAGTTCTCTACAAATCCAACCACTGATACTATGCTTCCAACTGGAAAGGTGTCCTTGCATAGCTTGAATTGTGTGTCTAGCCATCGGGCTCTATGGGTATGCCTTGCATACTCATACACTAGATTCTCACGAAACATGGACATAAAATGATACACTGGAATCTTCTCTCAACAACCAAATCACACCTTTTTGCTTGAGACCCATCTTTTGTAGCATATGCCAATTATTTTATAAATACTTCCCGGCTCATTAGTTTATGCCCCACCATCTGTGATTTCCATATGTTGACATACTCACATTCGTTGCAAGCCACCGCAACGCTCGCATGAACCATCCAAGAATTTTCTCATGTAGAATATTTGTCCATCCTCTATTTGACATCAAAAAAAATTATAAGAACTCTCTTGAAGATTTTGGTGGGGCTTCTATGCCACAATCTTGCAAAACATCATTAGTATGCAAATCTAAACATATAGAACGATAAACATCATAATGGTTAGTGAATTCAATATGTAGTCTACAGCAACAAGTAGTGCATGTGTGATCTATCTTGACATAAAAAGGTTTAAGCATTTCAAATAATCTTTGAGAAATACTAATTTGAGGATAAGCAATTTGAAATTTGTGAAAAAATTGGGTTTGAGTCATATCCAAAATTTGCTTTGGATGTGGCTCACTGTTTCAACTACCGATTCTCCTTCTTACGACATCCCTTTGATTCCGAGATGGCCTTTTATTATTCTTCCAATAATCTTCAATTAGTGTTCTCAATGCTTCAACAATTTTTTTATCTGTGTGTGGCAGTCTCCCCGAGAATGCCAATAATTCATTTGAATCGGTGCCCTCAATTCTTTGTCGCCTTTGAACGGCTTTTAATAAAGTTTTTCTAATAATTCCCATTTGTTCACTTGTCTTTTTAATGAAGCGAGATCTCTTTGTTTGATAGCTTACCAAAGTCGATGTAATGACACGTCGGGTGACATTGCTATCCTTTGAGCATGAGGTCTTACCCACATTGTCATAAGCATCCATTAGATTCTTCACAATAGTGTTTTCACTTGATGCATTCGATGTTCTCAACCCAAAAGTCTTCATGATGTTTGTATACTTTAAACCCCATATCATTTGAACAAATAGTTGACATCTTGCGGTCTCATTTAGCCTTTCAAAGAACATTTTCCAAATCTTATCAGCATAGCTTCTACAAGTGCGTTCTGGAATCTTACCTTCCATGTGTTGCAAAATATCCTCATCAATATTAATCAAAGACTTTGGCTTTCTACACAAAATTCTAGGTGGTGTTCTCTTAGGTACATACATCTCAACATTAGCAATTTCATCAATATTGAATTGAGGTGGGCTAGATTGCATACCTTCGATCGAGGGTGGAATAGAAGACATACCTTTAGGTTCACATGGGGATGATGGCATACCTTGTTTGTCAACTCCGAGTGATGATGTACTCTCAACTTCAAATGTGGTGGATGGTGTCCAACCATACTCACTTGTGGGAGATGGTGTCCCTCCATATTCGCTTGTGCTTAATGGTGTCCCTTCCTATTCACTTGCAATAGAGGGTGTGTCTCCAACTATGATATTTGCATCTCCCCTAGCATGAGTCTTTCACATTCGTGCCCTTTGTGCTGCCAATTTCTTTTCTCTTTTTGGCAGTTGAGGTTCCTCTACAACTGGATTTTTTTGATCAATCGTTCCCAATTTCTACTTTTCACGATATTCCCTCATCCGTTTTTTCTCTTTATCTCTCAAGGCTTGGAGTTGATCATATGTTAGTTTTTTCCTTTTAATAGTTTGTTTCTTCAGCATGACGAATAATTTTACCTGTGCAAAAAGTGCTAAGTTGTCAAATTAACTAATTGAAAGCTTTGGAAGCATACATAAATAAATTCCATTGACAACGTAAGGTTGTAACATGACAAACTGGTGAAGGAGCACCTAGGTCATGAAATTCCTTCAAAAGGCTATTTTTTTCAATTTGTAATGTTCAAGTAAATATGATGAGTAAAGGTCATGAAATGATGAATTTCAATGTATTTGCACCATGAAATAGGTCACTTGGTGATATTATTGAAAAGTTTCTTTTTATAACAAAAGTTATCAATTATTGTAAAAATGTAAAATTGCACAAAAGCAGGAAGGTGAAGAGTCTTTTTTGTTGAAGGGCAAGGATGGGTTGATGAAGATGAATAGGTAGTTATTTCAACGGATTTAGACACCTTTAAAAAGCATTGTAATCTCAAGAAAGGCAGATCTTGTATCCCAAAAATCCATAAAAATCAATAAAAAAACCTCTGCTCAGTTATTTTGGAAAGCTTTTCTATTCTTATTTTCGGGTTGCATAGTGATTCAAGCATTCTAA
>VDFB02163433.1:0-38324 GCA_007258455.2 Sequoia sempervirens
GTGAGATCACAAATGGGAACCTCATCCTCAATTTAAATATTCCACAATTGCATCCCAATGAAGTTTGAACCTTGATGGAAAGAAAAACACCACAACAAATTATCCATCATACTATATCACTATTGACCACTGTTAAATAATTTTAACCGTTTCATAATTCATCTCATTTTTCATAGCAGAGTTGTTTTTTCATACTGGGCATTGAAAGCCACACTATATAGTCCATATAACCAGGAAGGAAAGAGCATGTATAGGGTGTAATGATAATAGCAGGCTTAGAAACAACTAACAAGCATTTTGGGATGAGTTTTGGATTTGGTGGCTTATTTTAGAGCAAGATCAATACACAATCTCAGACAATATTGCAATTGCACAGCCTTGTTTCAGGGATTTTTTAAAGATTCTGGGATTGATTCTACTTGCAATATAATTTATTTATTCCACTTTATGCACTATTTTTATTTGCATTGGCTTTAAAATCTTTGGATTTGGTGGTTCAGGTTTTTTTAAAAATATGTTAGGATTTGGTGGTTCAGGTTTTTTTTTGGGTTTTTCTTCTTTATTTGGATATTGCCTGAATTCAATAGGAGAGAAATTTCATTCGGATGATGATGAAAAGCATAATGGATGAAGACATGGCTTGTCTGTATTTAGAGAATCTAAGACAGACTGCTAGATTTTTTTTTTGATTGAATGAATTATTTATTTTATTTAATAGTCAAATAGTCAATATTAATTTTACAACATACCTACAGTAAAAAGTGATAAATATCTTTTTTCATTAATTTAAATTAACCCTTAACTATTAAACTGAATAATGTTTAAGATCAATAGAAATTATCTAAATCACTCATATCATCCTGTAAAGGAATTCATCAATTCATGACCTCATAAACCTGCAATTTACAGATATTGAAAAGGAAAAAGAAAGAGGAAAATGAAAATGAAAATGAAAATTTCTCACATGAATTTACCAAGAATAGATGAAGATAATCCCTTTTTTCTAATTTCATTTATTAAAATAGAGGTTGTAGGGAAGTATGCTATAGAGATAAGAGCAATGGTTCTAAAGAATATGGTGGCGATTTCTGAAGCTCCCAGAAAATCTTTTGAAACCAAAGAACCACAAGTCTAATTAGCATTATAGATTACATCAAAGTAGAAGGGTGAATAATCATCTATCTAAAGATTATAATTTAATTCTCCATTAAAACTAATAACAATTTTCTTGCTGAGTAGAGCCTAAATGAAGACTGTATTACATAAAAGGGCAGATTTTTCTCATACCATCAAATTTTTTAAAGAATTATATATATATATATACACACTACATGAAAAGACAGATTTTTTTGATACCATAAATTTTTGTAAAGAATTATAATTGTATATATATTTAATTTTATATGTTTTTCTTTCAAATAAACTATGATATAACATTTAGATACAACCATAAATAGATAACCATCACAAAAATATTTGGTTGCAGGTTGGCCATCAATTTTAAGCTATTGATATGTCTCTATCTAAATCTAAAACAAAAGCTTAATGGATACCAGATTGACACAGTTCATCTCTAAAAAGCTTCTCTAAAAATAAATAGATATTTTAGAAGGCTGTGGTGAAATACCTTTCTGAACATCTTCCAACGGTCTCCATAGGGAGCCCACCCCATGTCCTGCATGTTGTAAGAGGAAAAATTAGACATGAAATTGGTAGTCCTGTTGGAGAAATTTATATCCAAAGTCTTCAAAAAGGCCTTCGCAACAGGGGTGTTGGCCACCACCATTTTAGAAGGCTAAGCTTAAACGTCACACACTAAGCTTTGACCACTTAGTGTGTGGATGTGGACCCCATTAACCTGTTCTGTTCCCCTTCCAAAATCCGTTTTTCTAAACAGCTGCTATGACAGTCAGCGGCTGGCAGTTCTCCCGCACATAAAAAAACTATGTTCAAATTCAAACATACTATTCCCACGCTGAAGTTTGGTAGATACCCTAAAATATTTGCTAACATAATTGAATAAAATAGTCTAATGGAAAATGGTTATTACAGCGTATGGGTGCCCTCAGAAGGCAGTCGCACTGTTTCATCATATCCAACAAAAAGGCCTCAAACCCGATCAATTTGCCTCTATGCCAAAATGGGAGCTTTGGAGCACGATTTACGTATCCATAAAAGAAAAAAACGATAGGGGACTTTTCCCAGATGATGTTGGAAATGGTCTGGTGGACATGCTTCCAAAATGTAGAAGCATGGACAAGGCACGTGAACTATTTTACCGAATGCCTCAAAGAAATGTGGTTTATTGGAATGCCATGATTGCAGGATATGCACAAAATGGATTTATTGAAAAGGCTTTAGAAATTTTCAAGCAAATGCAAATTGGTAGGTGTGAGAGATTTGGAACACGGTATGGGCGCACATCAGAGAATAATGGATAGAGGAATTTTGTTTGTACTTGCATCTGCCCTGGTAGACATGTATCCATAAATGTGGAAGCATAGACAAGCATGTAAACTGTTTCACAAAATGCCTTAAAAGATGTCACCTCATAGAATGCTATGATTGCAGGATTTTCACAAAATCTATTGAAGATGAAGGGCCTTTCATTTGTGTTATTTAACTTAATAATAAGTTCTGCACACAGATTGTTTTTGTGAGTTTAGTTTGAGATGCTAGAAAATTGTTTGTGAGAGTTTGAGAAAAAAAAGAAGCTCTAATTATTTGGTTGTCATTAATAATTTAATTGTTAATAATTGTTGTTCAAAGACATTTTGATTATTTGTTCCAGCTTTTTTGCTTTACAACATATCATGCATTGCAACCAATACCTTTGAAAGGCTGTCAAATAGTTGTATTAGCTTAAAATTAAGTTTCATACAGAGAGTAATTCTTAAATTTGGTCAATAAAAGTAGGAAAATGATTTATCTTATTAGTAGGGATGAGGTGTAAGATTGTTATTGATCATATGTAAAAATGACAATTTTCTATTTTTTGGGTCTCAAGGTTGTCGCAATATAAGTGATCTTTAGATTATCTAGAGTCAAAATATTATGCTCCTGTCTATATTCAACTATAATTACTAACTGATCTTGCCATTATAGAGATATTGGTAGTAGGTCAATTTCCTCAATGATTAATGCCTCACATAATTTTTCATTAATTTAAAATCATTTCTTGTGATGTTATATAAGGATATTATTATATGTCCCCATAAATTTAATGATATTCTCATCATTCTAAAATGTACCTAGAGAAACAAGATTGTGTTGTTCCCAAATGATGAGTTTGGGATAGGTAACTAGGAGTCAATAGTACAAATGGAGGTTTCATGGAAGAATTTGGTAATTTCAAGATTATCAAAGAATTTAGCGATGGGTTGGACCTTAATATTTTCAATATTAGGAGACATGTCTTTTATAACAATATTCATGAGTTTTCATTTAGTTTATTAAATTTATCATTAGGTGGTATGTATCTTAAGCATCAATTTTTGATACTTTCTTATATAAAGAGTATATCAAGAACACTTTAGTTGTGGAGCCAAGGTCTTTGCCACTACATTTCATGTTCATACAAATGTGGAGTATTGTGGGTATTTTTATTTTAGGAATCATAGTGTGAACTCTTTATCTCATTAATCAATCTAGGAGCTAGTTGCACCTTCAATTTCTTCATATTTTAGTAACCCATGTTGGACAAATGTGTTGGTACTAAAATGCATGATGGTTTGTGTCATTTTTTATAAAGGATGAGGTCAATTATGAGATCATGGAGATAAAATGATCATGATGATACAAAATGTGTTGTTTAAATCATACTCTCCATAGTCAATGTTAATGATCTTGATTTGAGCTTTGAGAGGTGGAGTGGTAGGTGTATGGGATCAATGTAGTAATAAGATGGCATAATTGTTGGACATGAGTGGAAATTTTGGTTTTAGGATTTTGATAGTCCTCTTGGTGAGACCCATATCTATTGAATGAGGTTCATATCTAATGACTTAGTGTGAGAGTCTAACTCACTCCCCACCACCACTTTGCGGGATATTAAATTTATTGTAAGCTTAGCCTAATGAAAAATGTACCTCAAAGGGAGATTAATTCCATTATCTAATTTATATACCTCATTGTAACATAAGGGTTCTAGGTTGCTACTAGGTGATGAAACCCAAGTCAGCCACCAAAAAGAAACTAAAATAAAAGGACTTATCACTTGCAACATGAGGGAAGAGTATACATGGATTTATCCTTTTGAGGGGATTTTTATTAATTAAAGGGATGAATTTTATTCCTAATTTACTTAGGGTACACATATGATACTTGTTACTTTATGTCTCAAGTCATAATATTAAGACGTGCATATCATAATTTTATCTATTCCTATGTCTCACCTTGGCCTATGTAACCAAGTAGTTCTCTTTACATTTTTAATTCATATTCACTATATATTTACATACTTTGAGAGAATAACATTATTCTCATATTCCATCACTCTTGTGCTTTCATTGAAGCTCCTAGATATTGGGTGGCTATAAATTCAATCGAATATTTTATGGTATAGAGCATTCTATACCAAATCTTACATTAAATAGCCATGAAATGAATAATACATTTATAATATTGTACATAGTCAAAATTTTAGAAAGTGAGATAAATGAAAGATTATCCTTGAATATAATTTAGGATATTAGCCAATATTATAATTGATTCATCCAATTTATTAAATTTATGTATATAAAAATGGAAGAATAAGAACCATACCAGTATATATTCACGGTATTTTGACTAAGATAGACACACATAAATATAGGAAGGACCCTAGATTCCTCTCTACGATATCTAAAGATGGTTCAAGATCCAAGATGGTTGAAATAGCTACTCTATTGGAATATAAGGATGATAAAGAATTAAGAGTAGATGATTATAAAATTACTACTATAAACATGGGACAAGAAACCAAAGATCAAGAAAAATAAGTTCATTTAGTAGTTTCCGTTATGGTCTCAAGGATGAATATAGATAAGAAGATAAAGAAAGAACTGAAGAAGTAGATAGAAAAATTGCAAGCATATATCAAGCAATTGGCTGCTCCATTATAATTGATAGATGTGCATCTCTTTCTCCTCTAGTAATAATATACCAACAATAAATATCCTTTCCAAAAAATTGAAGGAATATCTTCCTTGGTGTTCTCTATTTGTTAGGAAATTCATCCTCTCCCAATTTCATCTTCATTGACAAATGTGCATGGTCCAACAAGCTTATGAGGCCATAATTGCTAGCTAGAGGTAAAAGGAATAGTTCCCCAACTTGCACTCAGTTAGGTTGACATGTCATCACACATAATAGTCATGAATGGTTTCTCATATGACACCTAACAAGGATATGTTGTCAGGATTTATGCAACTAGATGACTACTTTAGGTGTAGTGAAAATGGATTTATCAAAAGCTCTTGGCTAGAGGATAGAGTAGATTTGGTGCAAAAACATAGAATTTGGTCACAATTAACTTTATTAAAATGAGTTATAAATTGGAGAAGGAAATGGAGTTGACTAAAACATAGAATATTATCATCCAACTTAAGGCCTAGATAAAAGTTGAGAAAAACTCCTAGGGAAAGATGGATGCTAAATAAAAGTTATAACGTAGTACATACTAAGATAAACAAGGCCAAGTTGATAATAGGAGATTGAAAACAAGTGAAGAAGCTTGAGGAGTCATAGAGGAGGATAGATGAAGATACCAAGCTGTAAAAATAACTAATGGAGCTAAGGGATACTAATTCTTAATAATTATAGGTAATTAACTAATTATAGTTGGAGCTTCAACTCACCAAGAAATTGTTTGGGCTAACATCCCTTGTTAAAATGTACTCATCTTATTAGGCCAAGCTTGTGGAGATGATTGTGGAAATAAGTTTTGTTTTGAAGTTCATTGCCTCCACTCAATGCCTAAACATAAAAGTGAAGGATGGGGTGGATGAAGTGATCCTATATTTAACCCCCAAGGTTCCGCAAGTTAAAGTTCTAGTTGAAAAACTCTACGATCTTCTAAATGAGAAGCTATTGGCAATCAATGTGGAAATAAGAGAACAACAATAGTGAAGATGAATGAGGTGGTAAGCAAGAATAAGGCCACACTAAATTTTTCACCAAGTTAGCCACTTAGAGAAGGTCATGAAAGGAATGAGGGAGCATATAATCTCTTTGGTTCAACAAGTGATTCTCTCTTGATTACTAGCTAATGATATAGTGCTCCAAGAAAAAAGAATTGAAATAAATGATCATAAACAAAGAACAAAACTAAAAATCCTTGTAAGGATGGGCACATATGTTAAGAATCAAATAAATAGAAGAAATCATCTATCTAATTGCATGGTTATAATTCTAAGAAAATATTGTTGTGGAAAGACCCAAAGACATCTCCCATTAAGATATCATTGGATTAGATAAGGTCTTTTAGGCCTTAAAAAGAAAGGAGAGTCCAACTAATATAGAATAGGCATTTTTACAATCAATCTTGGAGAAAATCTAAGTACTCCAAAGTTGAGTATTGTTTAAAAAAAAAAAAATTTATTAGTTTTAAGAATCCTCATGCAAGCTTCTAGGTTCTTCCTCATATGTGATAATCCCTTAAGAGTTACTCAAACTGTAGAGGTTTAATATCTATCTACCCCTTTGAGACAATTTTTGGGATAAATATTTTATATTTCCTCTCATTCCTCTTTAGTGCCTTTAATCACCAAGTGGAAATATCATATTTTTCTTTTCAATTTACTTGGTTCTGTTTAAGTTACAAACTTTTTAAATAACTCATAGGTTTTATTTTTGATGATATCATCAACAAGTAGGGTCACACCATTGATCATTTGAAGACATAATAGGAACTAAATTTTTTAGAAGTTGGTAGTTTTGACACTCTTGTTTGGTGCACTATTTTTCAATAATGAATATCAACACAAGGGGCCCAATTTGTCAAGATAAAAGAAAAAGAGTTTTAAAGGACCCTGGTGCATAACTTTAAATCTTTCTCTAACTAATCTAATAACACAAATGAAATTTCAATCAGTTGTCTTACATTGTAACTAAATTTATTGCACAATTGTATATAATATAATGAGCTAACAAGGGCATGTTTCCTAAGTCTTCTATCTTTTGAGAGAAAAGTAAGAGAAAAAGAGCCAATACCAAGTGCTACATTTATTTTTGGTGCTCTTCCAAACTATGTCAGCATGATAGGAAATTACCATTGTCACGGATTAGTTAATGGATGACATGGCAAATAATGAGGTGGGTCCATTTTTTTATCAGATAAAATAATTCTTTAATTTTTTATTCATAACATCGATGTTCATTTTGTAAGATCAATAGTATACACATCTTCCAAAAACTTGTGAATCTAATAATCCTAAGGAGTTTTCCTTTTGCCTTTAATTTTTTATACTTGAGCATTTGTATGACCACCAATAAAAGGGACCATTTAAAGCATATAAATGTACATAAAAAAATAGTTGGCACCAAAATTCTCATAAATTTTATTGTTCTTGGATTTGATACAAACTTGCTCACAATCAAATCTAAAAACTACAAAATTGATGTTAATATGGATTGTGGAAATCTAGTAGCATTGAACCATAATGCTCTTCATAGAAATGATAAAATTGACACATATTTTTCATTTCACCATTGACTATAAATAAATTAGATATGATAAAGAAAAGTCTTCATTCTAAAGTACATTTTGAAAACTATTTTGTTCAACTATTCTTATTTTTAGCATGCATTTATTTTTATTGACCAAATTCAAGAATTACTCTCTATATGAAACTTAATTTTAAGTTAATACAACTATTTGACAGCCTTTCAAAGGTATTGGTTGCAATGCTTGATATGTTGTAAAGCGAAAAAACTGAAACAAATAATCAAAATGTCTTTGAACAACAATTATTAGCAATTAAGTTATGAATGGCAACCTAATAATTAGAGCCTTTTTTTTCTCAAACTCTCACAAACAATTTTTTAGGAGAATTTGCTCTCAAACTAAACTCACAAAAACAATCTGCAATCTGTGTGCAGAACTTATTATTAAGTTAAATAACACACCCCATCTTCAATAGCTTTTGTGAAAATCCTGCAATGATAGCTTTTTGTGAGGTGACATCTTTTAAGGCATTTTGTGAAACAGTTTACGTTCTTGTCTATGCTTCCACATTTTTGGATACATGTCTACCAGGGCAGATGCAAGTACAAACAGAGTTCCTCTATCCATTATCCTCTGATGTGCGCCTATACCCTGTTCCAAAGCTCTCATTTCTGCCCAGGCAGGAAGGATGCTGGCGAAGGTTGCGAAGACTGGCTTCACACCTACCAATTTGCATTTGCTTGAAAATTTATAAATAAAGGCATTTTGTGCATATCCTGCAATCATGGCATTCCAATAAACCACATTTCTTTGAGGCATTCGGTAAAATAGTTCACGTGCCTTGTCCATGCTTCTACATTTTGGAAGCATGTCTACCAGACCATTTCCAACATCATCCGGGAAAAGTCCCCTATCCTTTCTGCTTTTATGGATACGTAAATCGTGGTTCAAAGCTCCCATTTTGGCACAGAAGCAAATTGATCGGGTTTGAGGCCTTTTTGTTGGATATGATGAAACAGTGCGACTGCCTTTGAGGGCACCCATGTCTTCTCTACGCTGTAATAACCATTTTCCATCAGACTGTTTTATTCTTTCACGTTTGCAAATATTTTAGGGTATCCACCAAACTTCCGCGCGGGAATAGTATGTTTGAATTTGAACATAGTTTTTTTTATGCGCGGGAAAACTGCTAACCGCTGACTGTCACGGCAGCTGTTTAGACACAGGATTTTGGAAGGGGAACGGAACGGGTTAATGGGGCCCACATCCACACACTAAGCAGTCAAAGCTTAGTGTGTGACGTTTAAGCCCAGCCCCCATTTTAAGATAGACTATTGGACCATATTTCCTTGACAGCTCTGTCAAAGCGACATGAGGCATTGAGCCCAGCAATGGCAAGCAGCCTAAAACAGGCCATCCTGATGGCCCAGGTGGAAGCTTCTTATTCTTGCTAAAAAGATAGCTAGATCCAATGTACAGACAAAGCCGACAAACCCATGAAAATCCCCACAACAAAAACTCATGAATCAGACCCACTTCCATTGTATGATTCTCAAGGGATGGTGCAAATAACCAGAACTACAGTCTGTCTTTATAGCATTTGTTAGAGTTGAAATTGCAGTGTTATGGTCTGCGGCACGTGGAATAGATTAACCCGAGTATTGACTGATAATCGATAGAGAGAAGGATAGGAAGCAGAGATGTCAAAAACTGTGACATCAGTATTGGGTGGTATGAATTGCCATTCAGGGTGCAGAAAGTCCATCGCTTTTATCTTCAAACAAACTGAGAATTGATAGAGAGGACTGGAAGCAGAGATGCCAAAACTCTGGCGTCAGTATTGACAGAGAGAAGGACAGGAAGCAGAGATGTCAAAAACAAAACTGTGACATCAGTATTGGGTGGTATGAATTGCCATTCCGGGTGCAGAAAGTCCATGGCTTTTATTAGAATTGATAGAGAGAAGGACATGAAGCAGAGATGTAAAAAACTGTGACATTAGTATTGGGTGGTATGAATTGCCATTCAGGGTGGAGAAAGTCCATGGCTTTTATCTTCAAACAAACTCTCCTCTCTTCTTGGACAAACCAGAAATTTAACATAATATTTGATTAGAATTAATTGATAACTACATATATAATTAACATATCTACAATTCTGGTTGATACATATTCAACATGTTAATACTTTAGATATTTATTAATCTACACTTAAAGAATTTTCTTCAACATTTAACGAATTTTATATATGACAAAATTGAGTTCAAATTGCAGTGTTAAGGTCTGGTTGCACCTGGAATAGTTTAACCAAAGTATTGCCTAAGAAATGATAGGGAGCACAGAACGCAGAGATGCTGAAACTGTGACATCAGTAGTACTGGATGGCATGAAGTATGAACTGCCATTCCGGGTGCAGAAAGTCCAGGGCTTTTGTCTTACAAGAAACAGTCGTCTCTTCTAGAGATAAGTGATTTCAAACTCAAACGCAAGAAATAAAAATAAATTATTAGAGGGAAATACTATCACATTCGATAAAATTGAGTCCTCCTTGCTGAATGACATTGATAAAACCCCTCACATCAAGCTTCCCCTTTTTCTTGCAACATTTGAATGAAGAAATTCAAAGGATGTGGTGGTGGCTACACTTAATACATCAGCTATTTGAGAGCAATGTTGTTGACATGGCCCACGAAGAGATTTTTAGTATTGGAGATAGGAATTCTCACCGATTTGCCTATTTTCTTTGTCTAAGATTTTAAGTTGCCCATTGCAAACTATTATTTTGGCATACTAAAGGCCAATTCATCAATACAAACCTCTCAATGCTCTCATCATTTTCAAGGTGATCCATCTTTCTAACTACACCCAAGATCAAGTCACACCCAATATTGCTTTGATAATATAATAGAACAACAGCCTCACAACTCTTTAATATTTATTTAACTCAAAGGTTATTATAATTTATGGCTTGAAATAAAGCTCAACAACCTAGAATTTAACATGATAGTTCTAAGAAAAACTAATTAACAACAAAATAAAGACTATCAACACATCTAATCTCTTATGGACACGTCTACAACTGTTGTTGAGACATATTCAACATGCAAATTATTTATTTATTCCTTATTTATTTTTTTAATCAAAATAATTATTAATTTGTTAAATCTAATATACAATCATTTTTCATTTTAAGAGCTACAAAACATTGATTAAGATAAAAGTTGGGTCAAACTACTACAAACAAAAATAATTTGAGCATTACATTATTATATTTAGGATAGAACTAAACAAAGACAAAGTGAAAAATAAAATGAAAAGAAGTGATTTGATAGCCTTTTCATCTTAATCCAATAGAAAAAAAGATTTTAAAAAAATTATGAACTTTTATCCTTTACACTTAAAGTTGTTTTACTTAATGAATATATAACTCAATATTTATACATTTTAATGTAAAATATAAAATTAAAAGTTTACCAGGCCATAAAAATCTAACACAAACCTATTTACATATAATTCTAAATTAATTTATATTACCTTATATAGATAAAAATATAAATACAATTATTTAGAAAAATAATAAATTTTTATATTTTTATATTTATGTGGGTGGTAGGGTCAGCGTCCCTCCAGGAAGGTGCAGGGATGTGGAATGTATGCCATGGTGGCAACCAACAGGTAGTCTTCATGTCTTAGGTGGCAATTACGCAGTTGGGGTGGCAAACGATGGTGTAGTCATTAAGGCGGAAGTACGGGGGATGTCAATATTCTCGCTGGTTGCTTTGTTCTTTGATGATGGTTTTTCAAGGAATTAGAGCTTACATTTTTTGGAGTGACATCTCGCATACTGGGAAATGGTCAATTAGAAGGGGTGGCAGCATTTTCATAGCCCAGTCTATTTATGGTAAACTTGGCTATCTTCCACATTATGCATTTTTTGAGATGTGACGAGTCTATGTGTTTCTTTCCTTTCCTTCTATCAAGTGTCTCTGATAATAGGTTGAGAATGAAAAAGAGTGCATAATTTATAGTGGAGGTTTATGTTGTGGGCCTTGCTCAATTCAGAGCAAATACGCCAATATCCTTGCGTTTGTCGGCGAGACAGGCTTCTTTCAGGGAAGTCACTGACCAACATTTGAAACGAATTTTGGTGAAGTATGATCTGTTTGTGCTTGTGGCGGTGAAGATGGTGTTGGGTACTGTACATTTGGAATCCAAGGAGTACGGGAGAGATAATTTGCATGTTTTGTCACATTTCCTTGCCTATCTATTGGATAATTTGGAGTCAAAGGTGGAGGCTAAGCAATTGTTGTTGAAGCTATTTAGAGAGGACCTGGTTGAAGGAATTGATGAGGTGCTTTGAGTGGTGTTAGAAGGTAGAGGTTGACTACACCCTTGTGATGTGGGACAAGTTAGTTGAGAGGATACGGTGAAAATCTACCCGTTCCTTTTGGATTTGTAGGGTTCGAGACTGATGTGGTATAGGGCAATGGCGGGAGTTGCCATTATTTTTCTGAAGAAGGTTTTTGGGTTGATGGCGGTGGATAAAGAAGATTGGAAGGAGGAGTTCGAAGGTTTTGCAGTTTTAAATAAATTATTTTAAGCTAGGGGGGTTTGTTCTTTTTGGGTAGTGGTTGTATGCACTTTCGACCACGTCATTCTTTTCAATAAAAAAAACTATTTAGAATTTTTTTATTTTTTTATTTTTTTTATATTTAAAGATTTAAATTTACTAAATTTAATTCAATTTAAAATTGTTATCTTATATTATGAATATATATTATTATATATATAGGTGTGTGTGTGTGTATATATATGGATTATAATTATGTGGATTATTTTTATAATGTTAATTTAAATTGTCATATTAAATGAAATATATATATATATATATACACACACACACTCTTGTCTAAAATTATAGAAAAATATTGCATAGGTTATTTGTAATGATTTCATGTTGTTATTAGAAAAATTGAAAGAAAATATTTTATCAAATCAAATCGAGTAATCTTAATAAAATAAATAGTTTGAGTTAACTGATAGTTTAATTTCCACGGTGGATATCGTGCAATGAGCTATCTTAAAATGTGATTGTTAAGTATAGTAAATTTTCATTCTTAAACAAAATCTTGATGTTGAATAATTATTTAATTCTTTGATTTTCTTTGATTTCTTTATT
Organism: Sequoia sempervirens; assembly: GCA_007258455.2. Classification (NCBI taxonomy): domain Eukaryota; kingdom Viridiplantae; phylum Streptophyta; class Pinopsida; order Cupressales; family Cupressaceae; genus Sequoia; species Sequoia sempervirens. The sequence goes on from VDFB02163433.1 coordinate 12,824, forward strand.
GATTTCCTTGAGTTACGTTATAAACATGTGGGGGCCCTTAAATTAGTTGTTCTTTCTATGGATGTTAAGGTTATTATTTAAAACTTCTAGAGGCATGGGAAAATGGTGGTTTATTATATGACCTTTAAATTTGATACTTGTCTCTATTTTTATTTTTGTTGTCATTTTGAGTTTATTTATTTGAGTTGTACCATTTTTATGGGAGTTGATTTACATGACCTTTAACGAGATGATTTTTCCTTGTAATTGTCCTATTTTGTAGTGTAACATTCTTGTTGGTAAAACCACTTGAAATTTTTTGTTATGTTTTGGGTTTCTAGGGAGAGTGGCTCTACGTGGGCACCAACGCACAAAGGGGTTGTCAGGATAACCCATGTTGGTGTTTGAGTAATAAGTGATAACCTAATTAATTAATTAGGGGGTGGGTAGTTAAAATTTAACAAGATAATTGTGGATGCCTCAACCACCTATTAGTGCTTATGCAAATTAAAGGTGGTCTGAGAAGGTCATGGTTGGCAATATTGTTGCCTTGTTTCCACTAGAGGTTAACGGTTCCACACGAGTCACCTTATGGGGCTAGTGCTTAGAGAGGCTGCCAAGATAACCATAGAAGGGGGCCAATGCCTAGAGATAGGCAGTTAGGACAACCCATGTAGGACTGTGTGATGATACTCTCCTCTAGTTTTCCCTTGAGTTATTTTTGTGGCTAACCTCTAGAAGTGGTCTTTGATGTTATGTTTCCCTTTATGTGTGCTCTAGCTTTTCACGTTTTGGAATTTAGTCTTGTGTATTTGTATGGATGTTCTTGGTTGGGGACCCTTTCTTATTTATTCCTAGCACGAGGGTGGTTGGGTGGAATGTGCTACACACCATATTGGATTCCCCATCAACATTTGTTCTACATAGTGTCATCTAGTTGGAGCTTGTACTAGAAGTTCACAATCTATTTCAGTTATTCCTTGTATTTTTGTATCATTTCCACATGTATGGGAAGTAATGATGCAAACTCATGTATAAGAACCATGTAATGTATTGGAAATTGAAGTAATGTAAATGCACCTTTGTAATCATTTATGACTTATGATATTGACCTTGGTTTTATGTTATGTGGAGTATCTATGTAAATATATGTATGGACTCATTGGAGTTAGCCTTGGTTTACAATTTGTAATCGAACTTATGTAATGATCATGATGAATGCAAAAGTTAGTTAAGTTATTTGGAATCTATGTTTATCTTTTGTTATGGGTTAGATTTAAGCAATGTGACGTAGCATGCCCCAAAGGACTTAGGCGTTTGAAAGTGTATCATGTAATGTAATATTGTATAATGGTATTTTATATGTTTACTTAATATGTTCCTTTGTATTTTTTTAAGAAAAAATTGTGTGCATAGTAGTTGTCTTTTGGGGTTTGCATAGCAGGTGTTACAAAATCCAAGATCTCCCTAAAAGAATTGAAGTCCAAAAACAAATAATGCCAAAAAGAACCCCCCAAAACCCTTGTTCTTAGTTTTTTTATAGAATTCAAGTTTCAATTTCCTTTGAATAGGAAAGTGACACTTGTCACTCACCCATACACCCTCCCAAGCACATTCACCCATGTGTGCTCTCACATGTGTGAGAACTTGGGGGACTTCCAAGGAAACATGGAGACATTGGAATGGAAAGGGACTAGTCTCCATCCCACTTTCCAAAACCTTATTTTCTTCAAACCTTTTTAAGGCCTCAAAAAGGGTACCCAATCATCTAGTTGACTCAAAATTTTAAGTTAAAAAGGTACCTAACCCATAGGTACTTGACCTAGGGACCTTAAATTCATAAAAAAACTTTAAAAACTTAACTTTTTAAACCCCAAAAGTGCCCTAAAGGTTAAATACGAGTTTTTCCACTTGGGTGGACAACTCACCATCTAGATGGATTGACATGGCTGTAAAAATCAAATTTCCAACATTCACAAATAACATCATGAATAAAAATAACCATTACATAATGGAACTATAGTCCAAGCCATATGGACTATAGCTTGGTTTCACTAATTGATTTACTCAAGGTTCCCAGAGGTTATCTCCAATTTCCATTGTCCATGGAAAGTGCACCTGCACACTCAAGACACATGTTAATCCATCCAATAATTCATATTTTAAAACAATTGAATCACCATTTCATATACTCAAATTTCATAATTTCACAAAGCATATATATCTCATATCATAACTAGAAAAATCACTAAGCACATATCACCCCCAATTCCTTTTAGTTTAATTTCAAATTGCAATGCATGGTTCATTCACATCACATATTTCATTTGTTCATCATTTCAAATTTCAAATTGAACAACCACAGTAACTAGCATAAAATTAGGTCAACCATCACAATTAGCTAATTAAGTATGTAGCATAATCATAATCAAGTCATCATAAGAACTCAAATGTCTACATATCATAAAAAAATTATAATAAGAACTCAAATGTCTAAAATATCATGTCCTAAATGGTATCACCAAACATAGTCAATAATACTAAAACTCAAAATAGTCTAAGAAATAAACCTATCATAGAGGCAAACCTCACAATAACCTCTTTTTTCTAATTTCATTTTTTAAAATAAAGGTTGCAGGGAAATATCCCATAGAGATAAGAGTACTAGTTTTGAAGATTCTTGTGGTGATTTCTAAAGCCTTGGGACAATATTTTGAAACCAAAGAATCATAATCTTGGGACCCTATGGAGGACAACCTCACCATGGTTGTCTTCAAGAAAATGGATAAGGAAAAACCCCTTAGATTTTACATCCCATCTATGTGGATCCCATGTGGGGTCTAGACCCTATGAACCTAGTCTTGAAATATTCTTTTAGGGCAGACTCTACCCACAAAATAACTAATTAAAGTTAAATTTTCTAACAATTTCCAAGCATTATCATATTTGGGAATGAAAGTGTAGACATCCAAATTTGGACACTTAATTTATCCAAATTTATCACTTTTCATCTTAGAAACATCCTCCTATCCGAGTTAGTTAAGTAATATTACTATTATTTAATTAATATCTTTAATTCTGCCAAATCCCTAAGGTATTTAATTAATAATTAAATACCTTACCCTCCTTTATCCTCTTTTCATCAAATAAATTATATTTAATTCCTCACATGTCATTTTCATCTAATCCTAATCCATTTCCTAATATCTTCATTAAGGATGTGCACATGCCTAATCCTTGATTAGGATGTGTCACATCCTCCAACTTTTGCAAGTTGGCCTTTAATCCTAATTAACCCCTAATTATCCTCTAATTACTGATTAGTCAATCCTAATTAGTACCTTGGTCAACTCTCCCCCCCAAGGAATTTTTAATTCCTTTTTATTTATCCTAGATTCCCCTCCTTTATATGTGAATTTTTAATTCACATTCCATCCTTCAAAGGCTTCTAGAACCTTGGACTTGTCACAATCTCCACATGTGACCAAGTCCCACCTTTTTGGAGCCCACCTTTATCCTCTAGATCCTCCTAGGAATGTGAATTTTTAATTCACATTTATATCTCCAACCACCTTTCTTTTTCCCATGTAAATTTTTGAGGAATTCCAAAATTCCTCAAATGTCCCTTTCACTCCCACTTGGGGACAAAGAATCCCTTTTTGAGGAAATCTCCTCACTCCCCAAGGTGCTTGTCCTTCCTCCACCTCATGTACCTTTTTGACACCTCACTTACACCTCATATTCTCTTGGCCACTTCACCCTCCACATGTCAAGATGTGAGGGCTTGTGGGTTTTCAACCCACCATAGCCCTTCATCTTGGCCTTGTTGGATGCATCTTGACCATTGAATTCTCTAGAGAATTCAAATTCTTCTATAAATACCCCCTCCTCAAGGGAATTTTAAAAAACACTTTTGGATTTCATAACTACATGCTGCCAATTTGCATTCTCAATCCTTTTCCATCATTTAGCCATCTCTTTTAATCATTTTTCACTTCTAATCTTGCATTTAGTCATTCAAGCAATCATCTAAGGAGCACACAAAATCAACCCAAGCAAGGGCCAATCAAGGAGACATCAACAACAAGGAAGCTGAAATCGTTTGTGTTTTGTTTTGTCCATTTTCTTTCTTGTTTTACCACTCCTTTGGCTAATATTGAGGTGTCCTTAGCATTTTATCACTTGCATTTTTGAGTTTTTTTGCACATTAGAATAGGATAAATTCCAAGGTATACAGAAAGAACAACATTTGGGAGTGTTTCAAGGGACACACATCGTAGAACACCTTGGGAATAAATTTCTAAGGATGTTTGAGTAGGGATTCCATAGGGAATCATTTCCAAACCTACTAGAGTTATTATGCATTAGCTAATAATTAATTAATTTTTAATTGATTATTAGTATAATTTATTCTCATCTACTTAAGCTAAACTTAGGATTGTTTTATTCAATTAACAAAGTGTTTTTCTGTTAACTAAAGTAAGCACCATTGAGGGTTTCGCTCCTATATAGCACTCAACTCTCACTATAATTATTGACTTGAGATTTCATATCTTTTTAATTATCTCTTGCATTCTGAAGCTTTTTCTTGTTGAGGAATATTGCACATATTGTTTGCAGATCTCTTGCATGGAAGGTGTATTTTTTTGTTGTTTGGTCTTGTGGGTTGTGGTTTTTTGCTTGTTTCATAATTCTAATATGGTATCAAAGTGTGGATTTAGTGAACCCCTTCTCAATTTATGAGGGATTTTATTCAACAAGGGTTATAGGCTTCAAATTTGAATCCCCTTTGTTTCTTTTGCAATTTTTAGAAGTGGGGGAAATTTTCATAGTTGTTTTCATTTTTGCTTCAGAATTCCAACTTCCACTCATTCGTAGGAAAAACAATTTCTGGGTTTTGTAAGTAGGGTCAAAATATTATTTGAGTATCTTTTAGATTTTGCATGTCTTGAGGAGATCTAAAGAATTTTTTTTACCAAAAAGTGTTGCACATCATTCTTTTATAGGTTGAAGCTTAATTTTTTTTTTTCATCTTCTACTTGCTAGATCGAAAAAATATTTCTAGGTTTTATTCTTAGCATTAAAATATTTCTAGGTTTTTATTATTGTCTACAAATAGTGAGTAGATTTTTTAGAAATCAGATTAGAAGTAAAATTGTTTTTATAGAAAAAATCATTTCCTACAAGCTAAATTCAGCTTTTTTAAAATTCACAACTTTTGGCTCGATTATTGGATTTTTGTGATTCAAGGGGCATTGGAAAGTTGATTTTATCTTTTACATAGATCCAAGATCATTCTTAATCATGGAGGCAGATGTGAAAATTCATCAGTGCATGCACTTTTTCATTTTTTGCATTATTTTTACAAAATTAATGCACTCTACTTGGATTTTTTTCCATGCACTCTAAAATTGGTGGACCTCCATTTTGGATATTTTTTGCTAAATTTGGCAGAGTTTTTTTTCCCTACTTAGCCACTCTCCATTGGAATTTTTAATGTTGCACCTCATATTTCAAAGGCCCATACGGTGGTCCTTTCCAATGCAATTTTTTTTTTAAACGAGGTAGAATTTTATGCTCTTCACGATGGTGTGGGTATTTTCTAGTTTGGGCTTCTAATTTTTCTATAATTCTATTTTCTCAGTGTTGTTCGATTCTCATTTTGGAGACTTCTATGGGCCATATCTTCTACATTTGGACTCCTTTTTGTGTGCCATTTTTTCAAGTGCATGTTTTTTCGTGTACTTCATCATGGTGTTACTAGTTTCCACATTTTATGTAAAAGAATTGTATTTTAAGTAGATATTCCTTTTTTGGATATTATGGCCTCCCATTGTATTCATTTTTTCATTCTATAAACGCATTGAAATAAAGTGCCTCAACATTCTAATGTATCTTTTTTAGGATCTTGCAGATCACTTTGTGTCTTATTGTACTCACACTATGCTATAAAGTTCCATGGGGGGGTTTGATTGTTTTACTTTGTTTGCAATCATACCTTTGTCAAGTGTCCCTTCCATGACATCAACCTCATGCATGTGTGCCTTTTGTTTGCACACCCTTTATATGTGTTGGTACTTTCATGTTTGCACGTTTAGATGTTCCTGATTCTTCTTCATGCAGTTCTTTTTAGCATTCAGTTTCAATGTACCTATCATGCCTCTCCCTTTTCAACATTATGGGGGGGTTGCTACTGTTGGTTCTAATTCCTCCTTGGTTTTGCATTGGAGTGAGATATTTATACAATATTTGTTCCTATGTACTTTTAGATGGACTGGCTACATTTTGATGAGATTGATCATTTACCATATGGAAACTCTTGCATTCCTATTTTTGGAATTGAAATTTCATTTTAATTTGATTAGAGACTACTGAGTACCTGTATTTTTGACTTGTAGTTTTCAGGCATGTTGAGTAGTGTCATTTTGGTCACTCATACTGCTTCATGTGCCATTTATATCTTTGAGTTCCAAATGTTTTCCTTTGTTTTCCACCTAATCAAACAAGTAGTGCCATTGAGGAACTCATGCAATATAGTCTCCTTGATCTTCACATTTGTATCTTTGATTTCCAAATGATTTATCTTTGTTTTCCATCTAATTCAAGTAATGTCATTGGAGCCACACATACAGATTCATGTCTTCTTGATCTTGATCATCATCTATTTCAACAAAGATTCTTGTTTTGACATTACAACAATCATTCTTTGACACTAGTGTTTGTAGCTTCTTCATGCTTCAGTTTTGTTCTTTTGTTCATCCTTTGTTCCTATCTTTTGGGAAAAATTTGTGTTGGATGCTTCTTCGTCCTTCACTCTTATTTGGAGGCTTCTTCGGTCCTTCACTTGTATTTCTCTCTTTTGGAGAGGATTTTTCTCCCATAGTGTTTTTCTCTTTTTCTCCAGTTGTAAGAGATCTTTTATTTGTAAATGGGTACCTCATCAAACCTCACTTTTTAGGTACCATCATGCATTCTTTCTTTATAGGGTTTTTAGTCACTCCCCAACTTCATCTTAAGGGGCAATGTTAGAGTTATCATACATTAGCTAATAATTAATTAATCTTTAATTGATTATTAGTCTATTTTATTCTCATGCACTTAAGCTAAACTTAAGGTTGCTTTATTCAATTAACTAAGTGATTTTCTCTTAACTAAAGTGAAAACCATTTAGGGTTTTGCTCATATATAGCACTCAAATCTCACTATAATTATTGACTTGACCTTTCATATCTTTTTATTGTCTCTTGCATTCTATAGCTTTTTCTTGTTGAGGAATATTAAACATGTGTTGTTTGCAAATTTCCTGCATGGAAGGTGTATTTGTTCATTGTTTGATCCTATATGGCTCATGGTTTTTTGCTTGCTTCACAATTCTAACAAAACCTTTATCTCTAGTAGTAGTTGCTATGCAGGAATGAAAGGTTGAGGCCATATAAAGTGGTGTAAAATTGTCACAAGCTTAGCGATTGAAATTACACTACAATAGATGCAAAAAGTGCAAGAAAAATATTGTGGAAAAGTGCAATTTGACATACACACCATAAAGCCAAGGCCCTAGTAGAACAAAAAAACTCTTGACACAAAATATCCTTCTCTTTATTTATTTTCATCCATATTTTTTCATACCACTAATCATTTGCAAATATTCTAGTCATATGAAAAAATTAACATGAGACCCATACAAGCTCTTGCAAGAACAACTATGAGACTAATATCAACTCATTTTAAGAAATCATAATAGAAACCACCTATGGGTGACCAAGAGTCACAACTCAGATATCCACTTATTTAGAAACCACCTCCACACTAGAAGCCAAATATGGAAGACCAAGATTCACAACTTAGAATTGCATAGTAGACATCTCTTTGAGATTTGAACTTGGGTCTCCACTATGAGAACTCAATGATTTAATCAATTAGAATTAAATTCTTGGACTTGTTGAACCCTATTACAAAATTAATTTTAAGAATAAATGAGAGATGATAAATATTGATACAAAATTAGATATATCAAAAATACATTAAAAGTGTGATATATATATATATATATTAATATTATATAAATGATACACTTTTGAGAGAGATATATAGATGACTATTTTTACCAAATATATGTACATATGTTATGATGTTAGACATATATTATATACTATTACATGATACTAATAAGTACATATAATTACATATTTTCACTTCTAACTAAAATAGAATTTTAGATTTATGTGTCCCTATGACCCTTCACCTTTTCATAGTTAAGATGAAAATTGTGATATATAAAAAATAAAAATCTAGTTTACATGCCACTATTTTTCACTCCACAAATTGTGTTGTCTCGTAGGGGAACAACTCAAGTTGTATAGGGAATGTTCTCTTATAAATACTAAGGACACATCGTTATTAGTTCATGTTTAACTAAATTTAGAATACTTTGTGCAGACAAGTTGTACCTAAACCTAGCTAGGCAACTGTATCTTGGGTGCAATGAAAGTCCTATACATGGGTTGCATATGATGTGCAACACAACCTATTGTCCTCACAATTGTAATAGTTTTGTTTCCCTATGTGTGTATTTTGGTGAGAGCAACCACAACCTTTCCAAAAAGGCTAGAGCCAGTGGAAGTAGCAAATGTGGTTTTGGCATAGTCCCCAATAGTGTGTTGGACGAGTCTTTTGGGAGGCATCAAAATTCTCTTCACATCACATGTCCTTCAACCACACTAGGCTTTAGCACAACAAATGGATATGCCAGAAATGGGTAGCTAACTTGTCCTCCTCATTAGCTGTTGTAAGAGGAGTAGTATTGATTTTCTTTACACCCACACCTAAGAATGTATACATAACACATTAGCAAACACATCTTAACATTATGATCAAAAGAAGTTGATTGTTCATAAAAAATAGATAGATTTTTTTTTGTTAGACTAGAGGAATTGGTCTAGTATCCATCTCCCTATAAACTGTAGTGTGCCTGGTAAAATTTTTCACATGAATAGTGGCATTGGTGAGACATGACCTTCAACACCACAGGTTTGGGGAGAGAATAAACGTCATGACCTATTGAGCCTACAACATGATGCTTTAGCCAATCAAACTAGGCCTCCTCAAAAAAGATAGATTAGATCATCAAGAGAAGCTTAATTTATCCTCAAGTGAAGGTCTGTTGATTGAAAAAAATTTCTCAAATGGTTGTAAGTCAGATTTTACTAGGGCCTTGTTCTTACTCTCACGTGCTCTTGTACCCCTGCTCCAATTATCCTAATAGATACCTCAAAACCTCTACCATTGTTTTCCCTATCTTTGAAGGGACTACTTACAATTGTCAATCTAGTTGTAGCCTCACTATCGTGGTGATGAGATTGACCTCTCAAAAGTCCCAAATACTCCAAAATAGTGGATAACAGTGCTTGAATTAGATTTGCAGTAGAAAATTTCATCCCATGTCTTCTCTTACCATTGTTCCTAAATCCTCCTTTAGTTTTGCCTCCAGTCATTTCCATAATTCAACCAAATGGATACAAATTTGAATGTAGTGGCTCAAACTTACAACTCTTAATAAATGACCAAAAATTTTATTGTGTAATTGTTAGCTAGATCATATAATTTTGGCATTATTTGACAACCAATTTTGAATTCTGAACCCCTTTTTCTAAAATAAGGGTTTCCAAAGGTCAAACAATAGAAATGGATAAAAGCGCTTCAATTTTGTAGCAAAGAGTTTTTTCCCTTTGTGGCAGAGGGTTTCCAAGATAACATGGAACTTATGTGCTCTAATTGTGGAAATGTATTTACAAAAGCTATTGCAACTATGCAGTCCTCTTCTGATGTGCATCAGACTCAAAGGATGGCCAATGAAAATGGAGAAACCAGACAAGGATATGGAGAAGAAGATGAAGGCTAGAGGAGAGACCGTGTACATGAGAAAATGCTAACACAATTATTTAGTGTGATTAACCAAAATGAGCCTTGCATATAGGAGCCTCTTCCACAAATAGCCTGCATAAGAAGAGAAAATGACATGTAACCCAAAGAAAAAATGAATTTTTCCTTGAATGCAAAAAGATATCAAATGTAGGGTGGTGGACCTAACTCAATTGGAAAAAGCATCTTGTTGCAAGAAAGAGACCTGTCATAAGGTCTAGTGTCCCCAGGTCATCCCCATGGTACCAGAGGGCATGTCATGCCAGTGTCACTGATCACATGAAAAAAGTTAGGGGGACCAATTCCTACAGTCTAAAAAAAAAGATATCAAATGTTGCCAACACAGGTTCATGCAGCTTCGTGTAGGAGTTGGAGCTAAATACTAAAAGATAAATCTTATACTATTTGCAAAGAAACTGTCATAATGTTAACAAACAGGGCATATACAATGCCAGCTTACATAAGAAATATCCATCCAAACAATATGTGTTATCTAAAATGAGGCAGTGGTTAATTAAGAATTAAGACCTTCAAATGTTCCAAATTATCCATTAAATAATGTGCTCAAAATAAGAAGTAGTGCACATTTCTCCAACTATTTTGTAGCTTGATTAAAGGGTAGTAGGAAAAAATGATCCATTGGCATAACATGCAATCAAGGCTACAAACACATTGGATCTTGATATTGTGAAGGGTCCCTCAATTGGAAGTAAAAAGAATTGGTGTGTAGTCTGTGAGATGTTATTATTGATGCTTTTTAGATGAGTAACATCAATTAGAAGAGAGTTGTATGTGAGACTTAAGATCTAGTATTCACTTGTAGGTGTGGAAATGATTGGGATTAGAAAGTTTTAGATAGGGTTGGTTGATGGCATAACACACTAAATTTTCTACTTTACACTAAGGGTAAGGTCCCATGGAGGGGGCTTCCTTAAAAATATTAGCATATGTTGCTTAGTTTTTATAAGAATATTTTAAATTTCTTGGTCTCATGGATTTAATCTTGCAATTTTGCTTAAAATTTTAAGCTCCAAAATTTAAGGAATGAACTATAGTGCTTTGATAAAAAATAATAAATAAATAAAAATTCTCATTTTTATTTCTTAATGAGAATTCAAAATTTTAGATGAGAGAAAAGTGGCATAAAAAAACTCCTAAGTTGTAGGGGCAATTTATAGCCCCACCCCAATTTCACCAGCTAAAATATGCATTCCTAAAAGGTAGGGGATCCTATTTTTCTAGAAAAGATTCCAATTAATCCCATAGCAATTTTTTTTTCCCATGAGACCTCCGGCTCCATGAAAATAAAATCCCAAACCCCTCCATGGGACCATATAGTAATCCCCCATATTATTTATCACCTAGATTTTATACTAACCTTAATTAGGAAGCTTGGGCAAAATAAAATTAATTTCATTAAGAACGTAACTTCCACTACAAACATAAGAGAAAAACTCAGATTCACAACTCAATTGATTCACTCTCATATGGACCAAAGCATGTAACAATCCTCATGTGGCCACATGAGCCTATGATATGGTTGTCCTCTACTTAAGGGTTACTTTTCCTTGCTCAATTTTCCTTACACTACACATACTCTAGTTGACCCAGTAAAAGATTACCTTATGTATATATTTAATTATTGCATACCTATATTCTAAAAAAAAAAACTTTTATATGGGATAAAAGTCCACTCTTCCATCCTTCATAATCAATTTTATTTTTTCACACACTTAGAAACATGAGAATAATATAAGTGTTGTTGAGAAAATATGAATTTTATTGTTCACACTAAGAAACATGAAAATCTTAAGAGTGTTGAGAAATTATGAATTTTCATCATCATCATCAAAAATATGAGAATCTTAAGAGTGTTGTAGAGAGAATATATACATATGTATTGACTAACACTGATAATTTTAAGAGTGTTATTGATCTATTTAGGATCTAGGACAATTGATTATAAAATGCGTAACAATTACTTGAATACTTTAAAGAATTCAAAACTTCATAAACAAAATATTGTAATGAAAATTTTAAAATAAACTTAACATAATAATGTTGAATGCTGAAAGAAAGAGAGAAGAAATAGAGAGATGAAACCATAATTGATAACGGAGTTCATCCGTAAGGACTACGTCTCCAGGTCCCTCTCCAATGGAGGACCGATCCAATTAGCTCCAAGAAATCAAAATTACAATTGTGATAGCATCATTCCCTTCAAGCACACCGATATTGCAGCATAACTTCGACGTACAGGAACAATTACAATCTTCTCAAGTATATTCTCTTTCTACATCAATTGAATTCAACCTCTCAACTCTCACCTAAACCCCTCCTTTTATACATAGAATTTTCCTAATTAGGCTTAACCACCAAATTAAATGTCAACTCCCTTACCAACTTGTACAATATCTCATTTGTCTTGTATTAGCTTTTGGTTTAGGTTGGTAGAGGTAGTTTTGATTGTTTATGGCTTATTAAGCCATTTTGTTATGTTTTCAGGTATACACACATGACAAATTGAACTGACCTCCCAATATAGACGTATGGAGTTTGTGGGCTCAACGGCTCATACTCTTTTTGGTGGCCGTGGGGTTGGTGGTTCCAACCTTGCTGGCCTCACTACCATACCCACACTTTTTAAACATAAAAAAAAACTATGCTATATATGCATTGAGGATGAACTTGCCCGGTGCAACGACAAACAACTTGGTAGTTGTGGGCAAAGATCGCGGGGTCGAACCCGAGCAGTTTTCTTTTGTTGAAATAAACAAACAACCCCACGCATGGACAGAATAATGCAGACCACCGAAAGCATGCCACATGTCAAACCACCATTCGCCAGAACCTGATGACATGTACGCTGACGAAGACAATCCATATGTTGACTGGTTGCTAACAATGCTGCCCACGTGCCCGATGACGTGTCGTATGGATGCCACGTGTCACACTCTCATTGGTTTGTGCAATCTGACTCAGCTGCCTGTGTCTCAACTAAATTCATCCATGTGGATTCTGTACAGTACAGACTGACACGTTAGCATGATGATGTCATTAGTTGTACCTTCAAGTTGACTAAAGTTTGACTAGCCATAACTTGCACAAACAAAGTCCTTTTCGCCCCATTCAAGTTGTGTTGGAATTAGGACGTCATTCTCTTTCTGATGAAGCTAAATTCTAGAGCATTAGAGACACTTCAAATTTCACTAAAAAATTGTCCCCTGGATCAGGCCTCCCCACTGGAGAGCTTTTGGACCTCTGAAAGCTTGATTACTTGGAAAGTAAGTGAGGGTAAATTTCCCTCACTTTTCCAATCTCCATCCATCTTGCTTTGCTTGGATGCATCCCCTTCAGGCCCACTCTGAGGTACTCAACATCTCTTCGTGAAGTTCTGACATTCCTGTCGAGAATAACATCTTCTGGAAACTCTGACATATACTCTGGAGAAAGGTCATCAACTGATGGAACCTGAATGTTTGTGACCTCATCTAGGATCATTGGAGGCTCATACAGTTTCAAATTCTCAACATTGACAACCGAGTAAATATGCATGTATGGAGGAAGATTGAGGTGGAAAGCATTGGTACCAATCTTCTCAAGGATCTCAAAAGGACCGTACCTAATTGGCTTAATCTTTCTACCTTCACCTTGCATCCTTTCCTTGCTAATATGTAACCAAAATCTGTCTCCAACCTAAAAATGATGATCAATGCGATGCTTGTCATGGCAAATCTTATATTTTGCTTGGCTCTGTTCCAACTGTGCTTCCACTGCCTGATGAATTGCTTGGACTTTCTAGATGAACTTCAAAGCCTTCTCTGCATCATGGCGTCCATCTTCAACATCATCTTTCCCAAAAGAAAAATCCATCGGTGTCTTGGAAACATAACCAAAGCATGTCTCAAAAGGAGACCTCTTAGTAGAAGAGTGTGCTGCATGGTTGTAGGCATGCTGCACATAATGAAGACTCTCATCCCACAACTTAGGATGCTTACTGCAATACCCTCTGAGTAGATGCACAACTGTCCTATTTACAACCTCTGTCTGTTCGTTGGTTTGCGGATGGAAGGCCGTACTCTTCTTCAATCTGGTGTCCATGAGTCCCCACAAAGCTGACCAAAATTCCCCCAAGAATCGAGAATCTAGATCCGATATAATAGAATTAGGTAACCCAAAATGAACCCATACAAATTGAAAGTACATATGAGCTGTCAGTTCAGCAGTGACTTGCTTTTTACATGGCATTAAGATACACATTTTGCTAAACCGATCAACTACTACATACAAATAATCATGTCCCTTCCTAGACATAGGTAACCCCCCAACAAAGTCCATTGAAACACTTTCCCATGGACAAGAAGGTATAGGTAGAGGTGTGTACAAACCCAACTTCCTATTACTAGGCTTACTAGTTGCACACATAACACAACCTCTAATATACTTAGTTACAGTTTCTTGCATATGAGGCCAATAACAATATTTCTGCAACTGAGTCAATGTTTTGTTAACCCCAAAGTGTCTTGCAATCAATGAGGTATGTGATTCTCTAATAACCTGTGATTGTTCATCTTTTGGAACACATAATTTACCCAAGTGATATAACAGTTTATCTTGCACATAATAATCTTTCTCTTCTACATGTTTACCTTTCATTAAAGAAGTATAGATATCCTTAAAGTTCTCATCATTAGCATATTGTTCCTAAAATCTTTCATGAACCATAGAACTATTCTGAAGGATTATCAAAGCATTCATCATAGGAGGTCTAGAGAGCATGTCTGCTACTTTGTTATGGGTACCTTTCTTATACTTAATAACCAAATGAAACTGTTGCAAAAAACCCATCCATCGAAAGTGCCTACTTTGTTGCAGTTTAGTTTGTGAGTGCAAATACTGAAGTGGCTGGTGATCAGTGTGGATTACAGTTTCTTTCCCCATTATGTAATGTTCCATTTTTTAACACTCTAAACTAAAGCATAGAGTTCTTTATCATAAGTGGGATAGTTACTTACTGCTCCTGAAAAAGTTTCAGAGTGGTAGCAAATTGGTTTACCTCCTTGCATGAGTACTACTCCCATGGCAAACCCACTCGCATTTGTCTCGATCTCAAATGGTTGATGTAGATCTGGTAAGGCCAAAACTGGTACGGTGCTCAACTTTCCCTTCAAAGTGTCGAAAGCCTTCTGCTGTGGACCTCCCCACTGAAAAGTTGCTCTCGTACTGGTTAATGCATGTAATGGTGATGCTATATAAGAAAAATTTGCAATAAACTTTCTCAAGTACTGAACTGCACCTAGGAAACTTCTGACCTCTGTGAATGTACTTGGCTTAGGCCAGTTTACAATAGCTTCAACCTTCATAGGGTCTACTTTCAATTAACCACCCCCTACGACATAGCCTAAGTACACTAAGGATGTCTTAGCAAATTCACATTTAGACATCTTTACATACAATTTTTATTTTCTCAATACATCAAAGACTTTCTTTACATGACTTACGTGATCTTCCCAAGTTCGACTGAATACAAGGATATCATCTAGATAGACTATGAAAAAATCATCAATAAAAGGATGAAAGACATCATTCATGACTCTCATAAAGGCAGTTGGTGCATTACAAAGCCCAAAAGGCATAACCAACCACTCAAATAGTCCCTGTTTTGTCTTAAATGCAGTCTTCCAAATATCATCTTCTGCAATTCTTATCTGATGATAACCACTTCGTAAATCTAACTTAGTGAAATATACTGCATGTTTTAACTGATCAAGTAAATCATCAATTCTGGGAAGAGGATACCTATTCTTTACCATTATCTTGTTCAAGGCGCGATAGTCGATGCACATCCTCCAAGTTCCATCTTTCTTTGGAACCAAGACAATTGGAGAACCAAAAGGAGAAGTACTAGGATGAATAACTCCTTTTTCCACCAACTCTTGAACCTGCTTTTTAATTTCCTCATTTTGCATAATAGATAAACGATACATGCCGATATTAGGAAGTGGCACATCCTGCTGTAACTAGATTTCATGCTATATCTCTCTCTTGGGTGGCAACCCCTTCAGTTCCTGAAACATGTCATCATAAGTGGAAATAATCTTAACCATTTTAGCTTTATGTTTTGGGTCACACCCCTTGAATGCCTTAGATTTATCATCTTCTTTGGCTTTTACAAGCATTAATACAAAGTTTTTACTTGAGTTGACCAACCTCTTCATTTGACTAGCATTAACTAGTGTAAGATTAGTCTTCACCTTATGTGCCCGTACAATGTATTCTACCCCATCTTTAAAAAGATGATACTTATTCTCCCCCCTATAAAAGATTGCTTTTCTGTCATAAAGATAAGGACTCCCTAACACAAGCCCACAAATATCCAAAGGGACCACATCTACCTCTACCTCATCTACAAAGTTTGTAGTGATAGCAAATCTCAATTTACACTATTTAGTTACTTTTAATTGTGCATCATTGCAAACCCATCCAAGTGGATATGGTTTCGGATGAGGTGTTGTAGCCAAATTAAGTTTCTTTACAACTTCTTCAGATATTAAGTTGACTTGTGAACCCGTATCAAACGGAGATCAAACCTTAGTTTGTTCTGTTAAAACACGAATGTGAAACAATTCATTTCTTTGCTTATCAACCTTAGGAGAAGATTCTTTACTTGTACTCGCACTGGCATTAGAAAAACTTGCATAAGATGAGGGAGATATACCTTTCCCTTTACCTTGGATTCTGGTAGCAACAATCTTTGTCTCATCTTTGGAGTCAGAACCAAGATCCTGTTGAATCACTGTAGTAGTCTTCTGCTTGCCTTTATAACCTCCATATCTTTTCGGCCTCAACTCAGGATGAAGCTTCCAACATCTTGAATCATCATTCCCCTCTTTCTTGCAATGGGAGCATGTGGGTTTCTCACCCTCTTTCTTAGCTGTAGCTGTCTTCTTCCCTTTGCCTTTATCTTTTTCTTTTTCTTTCCCTTTTGACTTACCCTCGAACTTAGATGGCTTCTTGGAAAATTTATCACTAAAAGTGTTCTTACCCCTTAACTCTAAATGAGTAGCTTGAACAGACACCTCATCTAGATTGTTGGGACTCAACATCAAAATAGTGTGCCTAAGGTAAGAATGCAAACCACCTATGTACTTAAGTAATGTGTCTTGGGTATACAAGGGAGCATTTAAAGCAATAGCCCATTTTCTAAATTTATGAGTATAATCCTGGAAAGACTGCCCCTTACCTTGCCTAAAGGTTTTCCAATTCATGGTTAAGTGTTGCATGTAACCTAAAGGATAGAATTGTTTCCTAAGGGCAGCAAAAAATTCCATCCAAGACATATTAACTTGACCATGGCGAGCAATTTCTTCCCAAGTCCTACTCTCCCACCAGGTGAGAGCTGTACCTCCCAACTGGAGAGTGGCTAATTGAATCCTAGAAGCATCTTCTACTAGGCCTTGAATCCTACAGTATACTTCTACTTGTTGGACCCAATCATCTAACTACTCAGCATTTAACTCCCCACAGTATTTAGGTAATTCAAATTTTACATCTAGCTTAATAATAGGCTTAGATTTGCTCTTAAATGGATTTACATTAGAAGGAGGAGGAGGAGAAGAAGGAGGAGAAGAAGAGGGAGAAGATGGAGGAGAAGGAGTTTCTGGAGCTTTCTCCTCTGTGTCTTTCTGATCTTCCTGCTTCTTGTGCTTCGAAGAACCTCCCTTTTCGCACTTCTTCCTTTCTGCATAAAGTTCGTCCAACACCATCTTCATGTCAAGAAATAGCTTCTAGAAATCCTTGTCACTGAGCTCTGAACTTTGTCCACCTTCTTTTTCTTCCATCTATGATGGTGGATTAGCTCTTCGTCTTCCGATCTCTGGATTATACTCTTCAAGTTCTCCTTCACCTTGTTGAAACCTGGATCTCGTTAGCATTCAATTTCTGCAATACTAGCCACACCCAAAGCTCTGATACCAACTTGATCTATTTAGGATCTAGGACAATTGCTTATAAAATGCGTAATGATTACTTGAATACTTTAAATAATTCAAAACTTCATAAACGAAATATCATAATGAAACTTTTAAAATAAACTTAACATAATAACGTTGAAAGCTGAAAGAAAGAGAGAAGAAATAGAGAGATGAAACCACAATTGATAATGGAGTTCATC
Organism: Sequoia sempervirens; assembly: GCA_007258455.2. NCBI lineage: Eukaryota > Viridiplantae > Streptophyta > Pinopsida > Cupressales > Cupressaceae > Sequoia > Sequoia sempervirens. The sequence goes on from VDFB02163433.1 coordinate 30,894, forward strand.
CATAAGGACTACATCTCTGGGTCCCTCTCCAATGGAGGACCGATCCGATTAGCTCCAATAAATTAGAATTACAATTGTGACAGCATCATTCCCTTCAAGCACACCGATATTGCAGCATAACTTCGACGTACAGGAACAATTACAATCTTCTCTCAAGTATAGTCTCTTTCTACATCAATTGAATTCAACCTCTCAACTCTCACCTAAACCCCTCCTTTTATACATAAAATTTGCCTAATTAGGCTTAACCACCAAATTAAATGTCTAACTCCCTTACCAACTCGTACAATATCTCATTTGTCTTCTATTAGCTTTTGGTTTAGGTTGGTAGAGGTAGTTTTGATTGTTTATGGCTTATTAAGCCATTTTGTTATGTTTTCGGGTATACACACATGACAAATTGAACTGACCTCCCAATATAGACGTATGGAGTTTGCGGGCCCAACGACTCATACTCTTTTTGGTGGCTGTGAGGTCGACAGTTCCAACCCTACTGGCCTCGCTTTACAACCATACCTACACTTTTTAAACATCAAAACAAAACTATGCTATATATGCATTGAGGATGAGCTCGCCCGGTGCAACGACAAACAACTCAGTGGTTGTGTGCAGAGATCGTGGAGTTGAACCCGAGCAGTTTTCTTTTGTTGAAACAAACAAACAACCCCGCACATAGATAAAATAATGCAGACCACCAAAAGCATGCCACATGTCAAACCACCATTTGCTAGAACCTGATGACATGTACGCTGACGAAGACAATCCGTACGCTGACTAGTTGCTGACAATGCTGCCCACGTGCCCGATGACGTGTCGTACAGATGCCACATGTCACACTCTCATTGGTCTATGCAATCTAACTCAGCTGCCACGTGTCTCAACCGAATTCGTCCATGTGGATTCCATAAGGTAAGAACTGACACGTTAGCATGATGACATCATTAGTTGTACCTTCAAGTTGACTAAAGTTTGACTGCCTATAATTTGAGCATACGATGTCAGATTTCGATGAAATAAATGCCATCAGAATTGTCTCGAGGAGCTCTTCGCGATGATGCTAGTTCTGTCAATTTTTGAGATGATCATTTTTTTCACCTTTGTAGATGCCCCTGAAGCTAGTTTGACTGGCTGTAACTTGCATAAATGGAGTCCTTTTTGCCCCGTTCAAGTTGTGTTGGAATCAGGACGTCGTTCTCTTTCTGACGAAGCTAAATTCTAGAGCATTGGAGACACTTCAAATTTCACTAAAAAATTCTCCCCCAAATCAGTTATGGAGAAACTATGAATGTGTATCAATGGAATTTAGAAACATGATAATTTTAAGAATGTTGTTGAGAAACTATAAATTAGTATCACTTACACTCAAAAACTTGAGAGCTACTATATTATAATATAGTATTTGAGAATAAGGGACTATAATAATTCTTAACTTGAAATATTGACTATCCTTTAATTTTTATATAGGAATCAATGCAAAGTTAAAATTTTAAGGTTGTATGTTGATTGTAAGACAATGAGAACAATAATGAAGAATATTGGGAAGAAACATATGAAGAAGAAGACATGGATGAAACAATAAGTGTATCCATTGCAAAATAGGTGCATTTGTTCGATATCCATCCAAATTTCCAATCACAAAACTAACTTTAGTGATATGAAACAAAATAAATAAACATAAACATGCACAAGTTGGCTTTACCACTATTGAAAAGTAGAAGCACAACTATAATTTATAAAAAATGTGAGAAATTTAGAATATAATTTTCTACTTTCAAATCTTCAAAAACAAAAGACACAGATAATCTCTTTTTCACTACATATACAACATTGCAAAAATAATGAGTAAGATAATCCATGAGTTATGTATGCTCTGCAATAGTCAAACTTGTGCACAAGTTGGATTTACCACTATTGAAAAGAAGAAGCAATAATCTAGCTTATAAACCATGTGAGAAATAGAATATCATTTTCTATTCTCAAATATTCAAAACAAAAACACATATAAACTCTTTTCCACTCCATATACAACATTGCAAAAATAATGACTAAGATAATCCATGAGTTATATATGTTATGCAACACTCAAACTTGTGCAGAAAAACAAAAGATTAGACTCATTAAAGTGAAGGAGTAGTGTAACTCCAACAAATGCACACACCTAAAAAATAGGTTCTATTGTACACGATTTTTAATCCCCTATTTTTGAAATTAATTCTTTTTCAAGTAAAAATGTTTGGAACATACTTTATGCAAAATAGTATTCTAAACATTTTGATTCACACTAATATAAAATACAATCAGCATAACCATTGGACCTCCTTTCGTTGCAAGTGCTAGTTACATATTTTTGTAAAAGATAAAGAACTAAAATGGAATTTTATATTTATGCTTCCCTATGAGCCTTCACCTTTTCATAGTTAAGATGAAAATTGTGACATATAATAATAAAGACCTAGTTTACATGTAACTATTTTTCACTCCACAAATGGTGTTGTCCTGTAGGGGAACAACTCAACTTTTATAGTGAATGTTCTCTTATAAATACTAAGGACACATCATTACCAAGTATTGTAGTACTTCAAGTTGTCAAAAAATGTAGTGATTTGTTTTTTAGTTATTCCTTTAAAAGTGTTGATATATTTTCACATTAGAGTTTGTTTTGCAAATTGTTTGAAAGGTTTACATATATTTTTTGATATATAAAATTATTTAAATATCATCATTGTACATTTCTCATAGGATTTTAAAGGGGATTTTTTTCACAAATATAGGAGGGACTCAAATCTAGAATATTGTCTATAATTGATTTTCCTACATGTGCGAAATAGAATATCATTTTCTATTTTCAAATATTCAAAAGAAAAACACACATAATTTTTTTTCACTCCATATACAACATTGCAAAAATAATGAGTAAGATAATCCATGAGTTTTGTATGTTATGCAACACTAAAACTTGTGCACAGTAACAAAAGATTAGACTCATTAAATTGAAGGATTAGTGTAACTCTAACAAATGCGCACACCTAAAAAATAGGAGTCTATTGTACATGATTTTTTATCCCCTCTTTTTGAAATTAATTGATTTTTTTGAGTAAAATAGTATGGAACATACTTTATGCAAAATAATATTCTAAACATTTTGACTCACACCAATATAAAAGATAATCGGTGTAACCATTGCACCTCCTTTCTGTGCAAGTGCTAGTTACATATTTTTGTAAGAGATAAAGAACTAAAATGGAATTTTAGATTTATACTTCCCTATGACCTTCACCTTTTCATAGTTAAGATGAAAATTGTGATATGTAATAATAAAAATCTAGTTTACATGCCACTATTTTGCACTCCACAAATGGTGTTGTCCGACAGGGGAACAACTCAAGTTGTATCTAGGGAATGTTCTCTTATAAATACTAAGGACACATCATTACTAAGTATTGTAGTACTTCATGTTGTCAACAAATTTAGTGATTTGATTTTAAGTTATTCCTTTAAAAGTGTTGATATATTTTTACATTAAAGTTTGTTTTGCAATTGTTTGAAAGGTTCACATATAGTTTTTAATATATATAATTATTTAAATATCATCTTGTTGTTGTTGTAAATCTGCAAGGATCCTCCTCAACCAAATAGCTTGACATGTTGTTGCATTTGTTGTTATGTACTTTGATTTTGTTTTGCTAAGAGAGACAATCGACTGCTTCTCTGATTCCCATGAAAGGGGGGAAAGGAAAATAAATCGACTAAAACCAAAGGAGAGATAAGAAGACACCAAGAAACAAAGAAAGAAGAAACACAACTAAATGACAAAAAATAAAGAGAACACTTATAAAAATAAGAAAGGCGAAGGAGAAAAAGCAACAAATTTGAAAAAGAGTGCAAAAAAATATAAAAAAATATAAAAGACATGAAATGTATATGTCATAAAATTAAATATACAATTACAAATAGTGATAGATACATATTAATAAACAATAAACAAATAAAAATAAAACTAAAGATAACAAAAATAAAATAAAATAGACAAGAATAAGAAATTAATAAAATAAAAATACAATTATAATATAAGGGTACAAACAAACAAACAAACAAAACATATAAAATCAAGAAAAAGGAAAAAACAACACAAGAAAATATATATGCCAGTGGAATTACAAATTAAAAATAAAAGTACAAACATATCTCACAAAAATATGTAAATATGTAAAAGTAAATAGAAGCATAATGCAAAAATGTAAGCAAATAAATGGAAGAAAATAAATATAGGCAATTATTAAAAAAATTAGAACAAAAAGAATACAAGGAAAAACAAACATACAAACACACAAGTAAATGCAATAATAAAGTAAAATCAACATAGAAGCAAACATGTATAAGCAAATGAAATTACAACATAAGAAGGAAAAAAGAAAAATAAACAAACAAAAGTAACAACAAATTGTAACTATGTATAAAATAGTTACATATTTAAAATAAAGGGACAAATAAATAGAAGCATATATGCAAAAAAACGAAGGAAATAATTGGAAGAATAAAAGTGCTTTATGGAGCCTATACACTTTGTTCTCTTGCCCTAGGACTTCATAGCCAGGTGGTTTCTCCACATATACTTCCTCCTTCAACACTCTGTTTAAGAAAGCTAACTTTACATCCATTTGAAATACCTTCCATTGATGTTGTGTTGCAACTACTATGAATTTCCACACTATTTCAAACCTTGCAACTGGTGCATGTGTCTCATCATAATCTATATTGGGTTGTTGTTTGTAGCCTTTGAAAACAAGCCTTGTTTTATGTCTTTCAATTTTTCCTTTAGTTGTACACTTGGTCTTATAGACCCACTTTACTCTAATGACTTGTTTACCCTTTGGTAAATTGGTCAACTCCCATATTTTATTCCTCTCTATAGCATCCAACTCTTCATCCATGGCCTTACACCACTTCTCTTCTTTCACCGCTTCCTAAAAGTGTGTTTGATCACTATAGGGGAATAATACAAAATCCAAATTGTCATCAAAATCAACATGTTGTGTGTTGTCATAAATCTCCCTTACACTCTTATTCTTTCTTGGCATCAATGATGCAAATGTGGGATCCGGATTTTTTTCTGAGTTGTTGCTACTTTGACCTTTGAAGCTACTATATTACTAGCTATTGGAGCTACTACTCTGCCGAATTCTGGAGCTATTAGATTGTTGTCTTTGTTCATAATTGTTGTTATGTTGAACTGCGGCAAAACTATTATTCTGGTACACATCACTGGAGTTGTTTTCTAATTCTCTATGGTAGTTTCTCCCCGAGGTACTGTTGTCTCAATCTCCCCCTATCTTGCTATCATTTGGAACTTCTTCATCATCAAGGGGTATTGTAATGGTGTCATTCACCATTCCATCCCATCCTTCATTCTTAATAAATATAACATCCCCGCAGATTATAACATTCTTGGTGATGGGATTGTACAATTTATAGGCTTTTGACTCATCACTATAGCCTATGAAGATGAATTTTTCTCCTTTGTCATCAAATTTCTGCCTCTTCTCCTTTGGCACGAGTGCATATTCCACACACTCAAATATCCTTAAGTTCTCAACACTCCATTTGTTGTTTGTCCACACCTCTTGTGTAATCTTATCACAGATAGCCTTTGTGGGGAACCTATTTACTATATAGACTGCTATTGCTATAGCTTCTCCCCAAAATATGTGTGACAATGCTTTTTCTTTCAACATACTTGTTGTCATATCTTAAATGGTCCTATTTTTACTCTCGATAACTCTATTTTGTTGTGGAGTATGCCTAGTTGTGATTTTTTTGTGAATGCAATCATCCCTGCCAAAATTTAGGAATTCTTTGGAGATGTAATCTCCTCCTCTATTTTTTCTAATGGTTTTGAGATAGTGAGCACTCTCCTTTTCAACTACTTCCTTAAACTAGTTAAACTTTTCAAAGGATTTTGATTTGTTTTTCAAGAAATATACCCATATTTTTCTGTTATAGTCATCTATGAATGTAATGAAATATGTGTTTCCTCCTAATGTGGGGGTTTTCATGGGTCTACACAAATCTGAGTGCACTAATTCTAATGGTTATTTTTCTCTCCTAGTGTACCCAAATTGGAGAGGTTTCCTATGTTGTTTTCCTAAAATGCAAACCTCACACTTACCATGAAGTTCTACAATGGATGGTAAACCCCTAACCATTCCTTTCCTAGACAATAAACTCAAGATTGAAAAGCTTAAATGTCCATACCTTAAATGTCATAGTTTGGATGGGTCTTTGATGACTATCTTGAAATCAAATTGTTGTTCCACTGTCGACTATTGTCCAACTATTGTGAGTGTCGGCAAACAATTTTGTTATTTGTTTGTTGTTTTTGTCGCAAACACTATGTGCATCCTAAGAGAAAACATTATGTTTCTCATCATTTGCACTGCAACCATCACTTTCTTAATGCCTCATTTATCAAATATCTCACATTCTCCATTCTCCATTAGGATTTTGTAACCATTTTGGACTATTTGTCCAATGCTCAATAGGTTATGTTTTCTATCGGGGGCATAATAGACATCCTATATTTTTTGTCTTTCACCATTCTTCATTTGGATGTTGACAACACCTTTTCCAATCATGAGAACTTTCTCATTATTTCCCATTTTGATTTATGTTTTTATACTGTTGTCTACGGAGGAAAAAAAGTTCTTGTTACCACTCATGTGGTTGTTGTATCTACTGTCCAAGTACCGTACTTGATCATTGCTATGTTTAGCAAGGTTGCAAACAATGAAAACATTTGACTGCTTGTCATTTTCAACTTTGTTCTCATTTGCTACATTAGCATTTTGACCTCCATGGTCATGCTGCTTCTTTCTACACTCACTAGCATAATAGCCATATTTGTGATAGTAATAACACAACACATTACTTTTGTCAGACTTCTGATTTGCACTATTTTTCTTCTAGTTCTGGTTTGCTGACTGTGAGATGCTTGACTCCTCTGTGCTGTCAGAGCCTCCTCTTCTAGAACTGCTTCTTGTTTTACCTCTTTGACCTCTACTTCTGTTTCTTCCTCTTCCCCAACCTCTTGCATTGGTATGAGCTTCAAATGCTTTCTCTAGGGAAGGAGAAGATCTGTTCAACCATTGCTCATGGGTTTGTAGTGAACCCATCAACTCATCTATAGTCATCTTAGACAAAGTATGTACAAGATCATGATGGGCCAAAAAGTGGCTATCTTATGGGCATGTGGCTAGTGACTATTTTTTTACACAAAATTGATGAAACAAAAAGGGTTTTTAAAGGAGATTCTCAGCTTTCCACCAATATAATTTATGCTTTACTTTGAATTTAATAAGTAATTATTATTTATTTTCTATTCAAATTATAACTATAGTTCTGATTGATAGGCTGATTGAAAAACTTCTATAGCTT